>CAUYTI010121843.1:0-28703 GCA_963575145.1 Galago senegalensis
CGCCAAACAACAATGATGGCTGCAACCAAAAAATAGCCAGGCGTTGTGGCGGGCGCCTATGGTCCCAGCTACTTGGGAGGCGGAGGCAAGAGACTCGCTTGAGCCCAGGAGTTGGAGGTTGCTGTGAGCTGTAATGCCACGGCACTCTACCCAGAGGGACAGCTTGAGGCTCTGTCTCAAAAAAAAAAAAAAAAGAAAATACTGTTAGTCAAAAATGCATTTAATACACTAAACCCACCAACCCGTGACAGGTCATTGTTCTTGGGACCCTCTGGCTGACTGGGAGTCACAGCTTGCTGCCACTGCCCAGCACTGAGGGACAGTATCATACTGCATACTAGTAGCCTAGGAAAAGATCAACATTCAAAACTGAAGTTATGGTTTCTATTGAATTATTTTCATACCATTGCAATGTTGAAAATTAGTAACTTGAACCAATGTGAGTCAGGGATAATCTGTACCTTGGTCCTGGGAAAGCAATTTAAGTTTACATATTTATATGCTATATAATTATATAATAGGTATAATGAATTTTGTATGTGTAGTACATACATAGCCATGGATCACTTAGCAATAGGATATGTTCTGAGAAATGTGTCACTAGGCAATTTTGTCATTGTACCATAGAGAAAAAGAAAAAAATCTCAGTACCCCCAAAGGGGTTATGCCAAAAGGAAGGTTAAACAACACTCTTTCTGAGTGACACTGCTTTGTGTCAAAGCATTATCTAGGGGTCCTCAAACTTTTTAAACAGGGGGCCAGTTCACTGTCCCTCAGACCATCGGAGGGCCACACTGCAGACCCTGGGACGAGTCAGCTGCTAAGCAGGACAGGCAGTGGTGGCAAAAATACCCAGTGGGCCACATAAATGTCCTAGGTGTGCTGCATGTGGCCTGCAGGCTGTAGTTTGAGGATACCTGCTTTAGGCAGACACCCAAGGAAAGACAAAAGGCCTCAGACAGCTTAGAATGTCTGACCCCACAAACCATTCAAAAATAATTTTTTTGCTGGCCTCAAAAGTTTTCAAGATGCATATACCCCCAGTGAATAAGGACATGCCCAGTTTAACTTTAGGTCTGCAATCTAAGTCTAGCTACTAAAAGTAAAGCCTGTTCTACACTGGTTGCACAGTGATAATGTCTGTCAATTATAAAATTTTCTTCCCAGGTACAGAACAAAGACAGGATGAGATCAATCATTCTTCCACTTACCCAGAGAGGTCTGCATAATTGATTCCTCCATTACTCTCTTTTTCCTCCCAAGGTTCATCTGATCTTATGTAAAATGTAAATTTACTGAGTAAAGTGTCACAAAAATATACCTTACTGCCTACCCATTCCTCTTCCTACATGCCTTTCCCCCTTGAACAAAATGTATGAATATTAAACAGGAAAATCTCTTAGAAAACAATAGCCACAGATATGTGCCCTCAAGCTCTAGCTTAATAAGCTTCAACTGATTGAAGATCTTGTTTGAGTCATTCATCCTATTAACAGTGCAAGTTCCATAGAGTGTACTTACACAAATCTGTATGGTCGAGTCTGTTGCTTCTATGCTACAAACCTGTACAATATGTTACTATATTGAATACTGCAGGCAATTGCGATGCAATGGTAAGTATTTGTGTATCTAGAAACATAGAAAAGACACTACTATTACTATTGAAAACGATTTCAGGGGTCCTCAAACTTTTTAAACGGGCCAGTTCACTGTCCCTCAGACCATTGGAGGGCCAGACTGCAGGCCCTGGGACAAGTTGGCTGCTAAGCAGGACAGGCAGCGGTGGCAAAAACACCTGGTGGGCTAGATAAATGTCCTAGGCAGGCTGCATGTGGCCCGCGGGCCATAGTTTGAGGACTCCTGTTAATTAGATACTATTGCAATAGCTAAGAGCTGATGGTCTTTGGACTTGAGCTATAGCAGTAGAGATGAAAAGAGGGGAATGGATGAGCACATGAACTAGGAATAGAGCCAATACACCTGACTGTTGCCTTGGACATGAAGTATGATAATAAGGGATAGAGGGAATTAGAATACTCAGACTTTGAAAGAGTTTAGGAAATATCTCCCCAAAATATGACATTTTGAAGAGCATTTTGAATTATAGGCTCTTCGAAGGACTTATCTGTATCAACTGGACTAACCCATCAAAAATTACAAATGACTTCCCTTTCCCACCCTGTTATCTCAATATACTGCAGGAACACCAAACAAGGGGTAACCAGACCTAGCCATAGGTCTAAACAAATCATTCTAAACATAATACCTGCCTCTTGGGTTAATTGATAAGTAAACATATTCCTCCCATTTGAAGGGGCTCATGAAATTTAACCCCAAAGTATGACTCCTTGGTAAAAAGAATATTTTGAATTTAAGGTCATTCAAAATCAAAGAGCATTGGGGGTGGGGTGGGGCTTCCCTCTATCTGCCTAAACTGGATTGACTATTAAAAGCTCAAAAAAGCAACTGACTTCCCTTCATCTCCCTGTTATCTCAATATATTGCAGGAAAAAAGATCAAAGATGCAACCAGTCCTGGCCCAAAGCATTTAAATATAGTACCTGATTCAGGTTAATTTAATTTGCAAAGAGAACTATGTACATGTCAATCTCTTTCCCCCATCCATTCATCTTCCAAACAACATTTGTTGCTCCTAAGCAGAATAACCTGTACTCCTTACCTTCCCCTCCCCTCCAAGAGGAAAAGTATAAATGTATTTGAACTTCATTGAGACACTGAAGATCACTGTGTGATTTTTACTAAGCACATGATAAGTAAACCTTATTTTTTTTTAATTGTTGGGGAATCATTGAGGGTACAATAAGCCAGGTTATACTGCTTGCATTTGCTGAGAAGTCACTCTATTAATAGTGTCCAACCTGCAAGAGGTGTGTCAAACACTGTAAACCTTCATCCCCTTCCCTCCTTCCCTCTATCTTCTTCCACATCTCACTCCCCCACCCATGTACTAGCATCAATTGCCTTCATATCAGAATTGGGTACATTGGATTCTTGCTCCCCCATTCTTTTTTTTTTTTGTTTGTTTAATTGTTGGGGATTCATTGAGGGTACAAGAAACCAGGTTACAGTGATTGCATTCGTTAAGTAAAGTCCCTCTTACAATCGTGTCTTGCCCCCAAAAGGTGTGACACAAACAAGACCCCACACCCCTCCCTCCTCTCTCTGCTATTCCTTACCCCCACCCTTCCCTCCTTCTTTCTCTCTCTGTTTTCCCCTTCCCCACCCCCCACTGTGTCATTGTCATTAATTGTCCTTATATCAAAATTGAGTACGTAGGATTCTTGCTTCTCCATTTTTGTGATGCTTTGCTAAGAATAATGTGTTCCACTTCCATCCAGGTTAATAAAAAGGCTGTGAAGTGTTCAGTTCTTTTAATGACTGAATAGTATTCCATGGTGTATATTCCATATACCACAGCTTATTAATCCATTCCTGGGTTGGTGGGCATTTAGGCTGTTTCCACATTTTGGCGATTGTAAATTGAGCTGCCATAAACAGTCTAGTGCAAGTGTCCTTATGATAAAATGATTTTTTTTTCTTCTGGGTAGATGCTAATGAGATTGCAGGATCAAATGGGAGGTCTAGCTGAGTTCTTTGAGGGTTCTCCATACTACCTTCCAACAAGGTTGTATTAGTTTGCAGTCCCACCAGCAGTGTAAAAGTGTTCCTTTCCCTCCACATCCACGCCAGTATCTGCAGTTTTGAGATTTTGTGATGTGGGCCATTCTTCCTGGGGTTAGATAATATCTCAGGGTGCTTTTGATTTGCATTCCTCTAATAATTAGGCATGATGAGCATTTTTTCATATGTTTGTTAGCCATCTGTCTGTCTTCTTTAGAGACAGTTCTATTCATGTCTCTTGCCCATTGATATATGGGATTGTTGGCTTTTTTCTTATGGATTAATTTGAGTTCTCTATAGATCCTAGTTATCAAGCTTTTGTCTGATTCAAAATTTGCAAATATCCTTTCCCAATGTGTAGGTTGTCTCTTTGCTTTGGTCCTTGTTTCAGCTGTACAGAAGCTTTTCAGTTTGATTAGGTCCCATTTGTTTATTTTTTTTGTTGTTGCAATTGCCACCACAGTCTTCTTCATGAAGTCTTTCCCTAGGCTGATATCTTCCAGTGTTTTTCCTATGCTACTTTGAGGATTTTTATTGTTTCATGCCTTGAATTTAAGGCCTTTATCCATCTTGAATCAATTTTTGTGAGTGGAGAAAGGTGTGGGTCCAGTTTCAGTCTTTTACATGTGGATATCCAGTTCTCCCAGCACCATGGGATTTATTGAATCAGGATTCTTTCTCTCAAGGTATGTTCTTGTTTGGTTTATTGAAGATTAGGTGGTTGTAAGATGTGAGTTTCATTTCCTTGTTTTCTATTCTATCCCAAATGTCTATGTCTGTATTTTTGTGCCAGTACCATGTGGTCTTGACCACTATGGCTTTGTAGTACAGCCTGAAATCTGGTATGCTGATGCCCCCTGGCTTTATTTTTATTACTATGAACTGCCTTAGCTATATGGGAATTTTTCTGGTTGTATACAAAACCTTCAAGTATTTTCCCACACTTTCTTCAAGGATTTTTATTGATTCATGCCTTAGATTTAGATCTTCTATCCATCTTGAATCAATTTTGGTGAGTGGAGAAAGGTGTGGGTCCAGTTTCAGTCTTTTATGCATGGTTATCGAGTTCTCCCAGAACCAGAACCATTTATTGAATAGAGATTCTTTCCCCCAGTGAATGTTCTTGTTTGGTTTATGAAAGATCAGGTGGCTGTAAGATTTTAGTTTCATCTTATGGTTTTCTATTTGATTCCAGATGTCTATGTCTCTGTTTTTGTGCCAATACCATGCTGTTTTGATCACTATGGCCTTGCAGTACAGCCTAGTCTGGTTGGCTAAAGCCCCTGGCATTGTTTTTATTACTAAGAATTGCTTTAGCTATATGGGTTTCTTTTTTCTGGTTCCATACAAAATAGAGAATTATTTTTTCCAAATCTTGAAAGTATGATGTTTGTTTATTTATTTATTTTTTTTTTGAGACAGAGCCTCAGAAGCTGTCACTCTGGGCATGACATCACAGCTCACAGCAACCTCCAATTCCTGGGCTTCAGTGATTGTCTTGCCTCAGCCTCCCAAGTAGCTGGGACTACTGGCACCTGCCACAATGCCCGATTATTTTTTGGTTGTAGTTGTCATTGTTGTTTGGCAGGCGTAGGCTGGATTTGAACCCGCCAGCTCTGGTGTATATGGTTGGTACCTTAGCCACTTCAGCTACAGGTGCTGAGCCAATCTTGGTATATTTATTTTTTATTTATTTTATTTTATTTATTATTTTTGAGACAGAGTCTCACTATGTCATCCTTGGTACAGTGCTGTGGCTTCACAACTCACAGCAACCTCAAACTGTTGGGTTTAAGCAATTCTCTTGCCTCAGCCTCCCAAGTAGCTGGGACTACAGGCACCCACTACAATGCTCAGCTAAGGATGTTGGTATTTTAGTGGGGATTGCATTGAATCTGTAGATTGCTTTGGGATGTACAGACATTTTATCAATATTGGGTCTTCCCAGCCATGAGCATGGTATGTTCTTCCATTTGTTAATATTTTCTGCTATTTCTTTTCTTAGGGTTTCATAGTTTTCTTTATAGAGGTGCTTTATCTCTTTTGTTAGAGATATGCGTACGTATTTCATTTTCTTTAAAGCTACTGAGAAGGGAATTGTGTCCTTGATGAGCTTCTCATCTTAGCTGATATTGACATATACAAAGGCTACTGATTTGTGGACATTAATTTTATATCCTGAGACATTACTGTATTTTTTGATCACTTCCACAAGTCTTGTGGTTGAGTCTGTGAGGTTCTCTAAGTATAAGATCATATTGTCAGCAAAGACGGAGTGTTTAACTTCCTCTACCCCCTTTTGGATACCCTTTATTACCTTTCCTTGCCTGACTGGCTAGAATTTCCAGCACTATGTTGAATAGTAGTGGTGATAGAGGAGAACCTTGTCTTGTTCCAGTTCTGGTGGAAAAGGTTTCAGTTTGACTCCATTCAGTATAATATTAGCTGTGGGTTTGTCATAGATGACTTTGGTCAATTTAAGAAATGTGCCACCTATGCCTATATTCTTCAGAGTTCTAATTAGAAACAGATGCTGGATTTTATCAAATGCTTTTTCTGCATTTATTGAGAAGATCATATGGTCTTTGTTTTTGCTTCTGTTGATATGGTGGATTACGTTTATGGAGTAGCGTATGTTAAACCAGCGTTGCATCCCTGGGATGAAACCTACTTGATTGTGATGTAGGACTTTTTAAATGATAAGCTGTAATCTATTTTGGCTAGAATTTTACTTGAAAATTTTTGCATTTATAATCATTAGTGAAATTAGTCTGAAGTTCTTTTTAGTTGGATCTTCTTCTGGTTTTGTTATCAGGGTGATGTTTGCTTCATAGAATGTGTTAGGGAAGATTCCTTCCCTCTTAATTTTTTGGAATAGTTTCTGCAGTATGGGTACAATCTCTTCTTTAAAGATTTGATAGAATTCTTGTGTGAAGCCATCTGGACAAGGGCATTTTTTTGTTGGGTGGTTTTTTTTTTCTTTCTTTGTTCTCAATGCTTGAAATTGGTCTGTTCAGGAGATCTATTTCTGCTTGATTAAGTCTAGGGAGAGGATGTGATTGCAAGTATTGATCTTTTTCCTCCACATAGTCAAATTTCTGGCATTTTCTTGTAGTATTCAGAGATAATCTCATGTATCTTTGTGGCATCTGTTGTTATTTTCCCTTTATGGATTCTGTTTGAGATTACCAGAGATCTTATTTTTCTGTTTCTAGTTAGTCTGGGCAAAAGTTTATCTATTTGATTCAATTTAAAAAAAAACCAACTTTTTGTTTTGTTAATTTTCTGAATGATTTTTTTGTTTTCAATTTCATTAATCTCTGATTTAATTTTGGCTATAGCTTTTGTTCTGCTGGGTTTGGGTTAGACTATTCTTCTTTCTCCAATTCCGTAAGATGGTTTGTAAGTGTGCTGATGCATTCACTTTCTGTTTCTCAAATGTAGGCATCTAACAGAAAATATTTTCCTCTTAGAACTGCTTTTTCTGTATCCCACAGGTTTCGGTAACTTGTGTCTTCACTATTGTTATGTTTCAGGAAATTAACAATTTTCTTTTTTATTCCTTCCTGAACCCAACTATCATTCAGCATAAAGTTGTTTAGTTTCTAAGACTGTAGGTGTGGATGAACATTTTTGTTGGAGTTGAGCTTCACCTTTATTGCCTTATGGTCTGAGAAGAGACATGATATAATTTCTATTTCTTTAATTTTGCTGAGGTTTGATTTGTATCCTAGGATATGGTCTATTTTGGAGTATGTGCCATGAGCTAACAAGGAAAACATATATTGTTTTGCTTTGGAATGGTGTGTTCTGTATATGTCTCTTAATCCCATTTGTTCTAGGGTCATGTTTAAGTATTCTGTATCCTTGTTTAGTTTCTGTTTAGAGGATCTGCCCAGTTCTATCAGAGTGGTAATGAAGTCCTCAAGTATTACGGTGTTATGGGATATCACATTGCTCAGATCCCTTATGGTCTGCTTCATAAACCTGAGGGCACTTAAGTTAGGTGCATAAATATTTAAAATTGAGGTGTTTTCTTCTTGTATTGGTCCTTTGACCAGTATGAAGTGTCCATCTTTGTTTTTCTTAACCAAAAGTTGCTTTGAATCTTCTTGTATCTGAGAATATGATTGCAAACCTCATCCTTTTTTCTGATTTCCATTTGATTGAAATACTGTTTTCCATCCTTTAACCCCAAGTTTTGATTTGTCCTTCAGTGCTAGGCATGTCTCCTGGAGACAGCATATGGATGGCTTGTGTTTTTTAATCCTATCAGCCATCCTGTGCCTCTTCAGTGGGGCATCTAATCCATTGACATTTATTCAGTGTAAGTTTGGTGGAATTCTATTTATCTTATTATGAGATAGTCTGTTGTGTAGTTTTATCCTTTGTACCATTGTGGAAGCTAAGCTGTGGCCTTTGGCTTCTATGTATTAACTTTAGTGGTGGTCCATTGTGGGTTCAGTATTGAGAATAGGTCTAAGTATTTCCTGTAGAGTCGGTCTTGTTGGAGTTAATTTCCTCAGTGCTTGTACTTCCACAAAAAATTGTATTTCTCCATCAATTTTGAAGCTAAGTTTAGTAGCATACAGGATTCTGGGCTGAAAATTATTTTGTTGAAGGATGTTGAAGGTGGATGTCTATGCTCTTCTGGCTTGGAAAGTGTCAGTTAAAAAGTCTGCTGTCATAATGGCTCTGCCCTTATAGATCAATTAGAGCTTACTCCTAGCTGTTTGCAGAATTTTCTCCTTCATCTTGACTTTGGACAGGTTTATTACAATGTGTCTTGGAGAGGCTCTGTTAGAGTTGAGATGACCCAGGGTTTAATATCTTTCTGAAAGGAGTGTGTTAGGAACTTTAGTAAAACTTGGTAAGTTTTCATTTATGATGTTCTTCACCTTCGGAGATTCCTATTATCTGTATGTTTGAACACTTTGTGGAGTTTCATAGTTCTCTAAGCACCTGCCTGCTTTCTCTCTCTTCTTTTCTGATTTTGTAACTACCTATGTTAACTCAAAGATTTTATCCTCTAACTCTGTTGTTTTTTCTTCTCTATGGTCTAATCTATTTTGGATACTTTTTATTGCATCTTTACATTCCCTAATTGTCACCTTCATTTTTTTAAGCTTGGCCATGTCCTTTCTATATTCTACATATCTCTTGTCTGACTTTTGGTTTAGTCTTTTCTCATCCATATTCCTTATTGTTTTAATCATCCTTATTTAAAATTCCCTTTCTGTCAGATCCATTACTTCTTTATAGGATGAGTGTTCTGTAAAATCTGCCTCATGGTCCCTCAGAGGAGTTGCTCTATTTTGGTTTTTCATGATTCCTGAATTTTTTTGTTGGTTTCTCCTATAGTGTTCTTTCTTTTTGTTTACTTCCTTGTGTGCCTTTTTCCTTCTCAGTTTCTCCTTTGCTTCAAGGTACCTTGTCTCAGAGTTTATGCAATGAAGAGGCCTCTTGGTGAGGCCAAAATGAGAGGAAAGGTAAGGAACATGCAGGGAGAAACAAAGGGAAAAGAAAGAAAGAGTAAAAAGGAAGGAAAGAGTAAAAGCCTAAGCAGATTCAAACTCTTCCTCTGAGATGGAAAAGAGCAAAACCAAAAAACACTAAAGAAAATTAAGTAAGAATGAAAACAAGATATAAAAATTCTTCAGTGTAGTCTTGCCAATACTATCTTCCTAGGGCCACAGGTAGAAAGATTTCTTATTCCCCTTGAGAACTAGATCATGTCTGTGGCCTATCTGCCAGACGCCAGACAACAGCTGTGTCTGCCAGCTCTCAACAAAAACAACAACAAAAAAGTAAAAAGAAAAAATGTTAAGATAAGAATAGATAAGGTGAATTTGCTTCCAAATTGGGCCATGGGAGAATAACAGTTCTTAAGGTCCCTCTGAAAGCAAGGTCTTGATCCCCTGCCCAACAAAGGTACATTGTTTGGTGGGGTGAAGATTGGGTCCAAGGAGCACAAAATCTGTGCCTCCCTGTCTTCTATTATCTCATTCCAGAGATCAATACAGAGGCCATTATGTTGAGGATAGGCAGGTGGGCAGAGCAAGGAGGGTCTGGGCTAAAAGGCAGAAATTCATAGGTCAAGGTTCGGACATAAGCTATGTTATCCTATAAGGTTTCTAGTTTTAATTATTTATTAGGTTGACTAAATGTAAATTAGCTGAAAGCCTATTAAATCTTCTCTTCTTTTTTTTTTTTTTTTTCAGATCAGGTAAATTAAGGAATCAAGTCTTTGAGGAGTAGTCTTGCAGGTGAAACCACTACATTACTAACAAAAGCCTGATTGCCAAGGCAATTGCAAAGCCTCTCCCAACCCTTATCTCCAGGAAATAGGACACAGAAGAGGAATCTTTCCCAGAGTTTGCCTTGGATGAACACAATGGATTAAACAGGTAAAGAAGAGAACAGGAGCAGAACAGAACAAACTAGAACAGGGGCAGTCAGATTGGTTGCCTAAAGGAACTTTCTGTAATGATAGAAAGTCCTGTTCTTTCTCCTCCCCCACCTCCCACCACTATTTTTGGCCTTGAAAATGGAATCCTTGTCGCAAGAAAGTCTTGTTCCTTCTGACCAGTAGAATATGATTTACCTTATGAAGCTGTGGTCAATTTTATTTTTTTATCTCTTCATCCCTCAATGAAATTGTAAAGCAGTTAGTGCCCTTCAGCTGTGTACACTTGGCATTTTGTTAGTTAAATTAGACTGAGAAAGCATAAGGAAATATTATTTGAACTAGTCTTAGAATAGTCTCTAAAAATCTGGCTATTCTTTGGGTTATCTCCTGGAGGGAGTAGAAGATGCTTATGTTTGTAGCTACAAATATTATTTTGCATTATATTGTTCAGGGATATTTTATGACTATGTGAGTGAGAAACAGGGTGTGTCTAGAGCAGGTGTCCTCAAACTGTGGCCTGCTGGCCACATGCAGCCTGCCTAGGACATTTATCCCGCCTGCTGGGTGTTTTTGTTGCTGCCTGTCCTGATTAGCAGCTGACTTGTCCCGGGGCCCACAATCTGGGCCTCCAATGGTCTGAGGGACAGTGAACTAGCTCCCTGTTTAAAAAGTTTGAGGACCCCTGGTCTAGATGCTGAAAAACTAAAATGTGGACTAAAGTTAGGGTATTACATGTTGGTTTGTGGGAGGGAGTTTAAACTCTAGTTATACAAACTTAGTATAATAGAAACTACATTGAAATGAGAATAAAGAAAATTGGAATCTAGGCCAGAGTCTGCTATCATAAGCTTTTTGGGCATTTGTCAGGCTAGGTCAGTATTCTCTGATTTGAGGTAATGAAACACCATATAACACCATAACATTCTGTGGTGGGAAATCATGAACTAGTTTCACATGATTAGCTACTGGCTCAAGTTTGCCAGAGTGCACAGACCTAACCTTTAGGTGTCTGCACTCACCTTAAGTGCCATGGGCATTTCAATGATGTAAAGGTCCACATACTCCAGCTGGAGGACTTTGATTGTTCTCTCCAGGGTCGGGCGGACCATCTCTGGTTCCAAATTTGTAGCCCACAGCTGAAAGGATCAAAAGAGAAGAGTTAACTAAGGTTACCTCTAGTTTCACAGTAAGGCAGCCCTTTATTCCTTGCAGAGTACTCACACACATTTATTCATTCATTTCATTTCATGAAGATATGTTGATGATGCAGTGTCATGTGGGCATAGGATGAGTTGATAAAACTCTTTATAGCTGGAGCATAACTTCATTTGAATGTCATACAGGAGACTTACAGATCTACTTGACCATGGGGTACCTAATTTGGTGATGAAGTCTTCTATCTTCCCAGGAAATTTTCCTAATGGACCCTCCATGCTCTCAGTTTTCTTCATTGTGTAATTGGGTTTACTTACATGATGTTCTAGAGCAGTGGTTCTCAACCTTCCTAATGCTGCAACCCTTGAGGATCCGTATTAAAGGGTTGCAGCATTAGGAAGGTTGAGAACCATTGGTTCTCACTTAGCCTGACACTTTATTTTCATGCCACTTTGATGGAAAGTGTGTTTCAATGAGTGAGGATTCTAGTTATATGCAGGGCTTCCATGAATCCTTCGTATTGTGGCAGGTGGTACCTGGTAAAATTTTAAATCATTGCCTAAATTTAGGTTCCCTTTCACACTGTTTTATTCTCGTTTGGTCCTACTCAGACCCCAGGGCAATCTGCCAATTTCTATTAGGAAGTTACTTGATCTCTAGAGCAGCAGTCCCCAACAATTTTGGGACCAGGGGTTGATTTCATGAAAGACAATTTTTTCATGGGTGGGGGTGGGTGGGCAGGATGGGGCAGGCAGTGGAGCTCAGGAGGCAATTAAAGGGATGTATTCATCAAATACAGATGAAGCTTCTTTCCAGCTCCTTCATCACCTGATGTGTGGCCCCAGCCCTAACAGGCCACAGAACAAAACCTTTTTAGCACCAAGGAATGGTTTTATGGAAGACAATTTTTCTGTAAATGGGAAGGGGGATGGTGGTACAGGAGGCTGAGCTCAGGTGGGGATGCTGTGAAACCTGGTTCCTTACAAGAACGAGCCCATGGCCTGGGGATTGGGGACCACAGCACTAGAATATTACATAATGAAGGATTAAGGCTTGGTTTCTCATACGGGAGCATGTGTACCCTTAGGTATATAAAACATGGTCCCCAGGGGTACCCAGACCTGGGGGACAAATTAGTACATCTTCTTGGAGCAACCATATCATTCACTTGGGGAAAACAGTTTTGCATGGTTGAATGTTTATATTCTTTGCCACAAGAAAGGGCAAGCAAAAGTCTGATATTTTCCCCTGTTGGATAATGAATTTCTTTCTTTTTTTGTTTTTTGCACAGATATGGAGAGAGATGTAGGGAAATGTATTAAATGTGTTTTTGTTGTTACTGTGGCCCCTTTGGTGTTATTATTGCCATCCCATCTATGTGGAATTTCTGTTTTATATTTTAATTCACTTTTATTAAATAAGCACATATATAGTATTAGACTTGTGCCAGATAGTATTTAAGTGGTTTGTAAATGTGAACTCATAGTAACTAAGAAATAGTTGGCTGGGCATAGTAGGTCATGCCTGTAATCCTAGCACTCTGGAAAGCCAAGGTGGGAGGATCCCTTGAGTTCAGAAGTCTGAGACCAGGCTGAGCAAAAGCAAGACCATATCTGTACTAAAAATAGAAAAAAAAATTAGCCAGGTGTGGTGGAGAACATCTGTAGTCTCAGCCTACTCAGGAGGCTGAAGGAGGAGGATCAGTTGAACCCACAAGTTCAAAGTTGCTGTGAATGAGGATGATACCGCAGCACTCTAGCCTGGGCAACAGAGTAAGACTCTGTCTTTAAAAAAAAAAAAAAAGACATGATTAACATTAACATTATAATCCTCATTTTACAGAGAATAATACTGAGGTCCAGAATCACTTAAGTAACTCACAGCTAGTAGAGACAGCTGTGGTTCTGACCTGGGTGATCTAGCACCAGAGTCTGTCTGTTTAACCACTAAACTACACTGCCTCTCAGGCTCTTGCCAAACTGCAGTGGTTGTATGCACAACTGTGCTCTTTGGACAATTTATAGGATTTAAATGATATTTTGACTACCTTAATTTTATGACTCAATCAGATGTAATGGCTTGCAAGGTGTGCCTGCTCCACATTTGTGACATTATGAACTTGTTTTTTTGATTTACGTTTGTTTGCTTTTATTAAATAAAATCTATTGGTTCTAAAAATTGATACCATTTCTGAGTTAATTACATGTACTGAAATACTTTTTATTAAGCCTTTTCTCTCTCCCAAATGACTTCTGCCAAGCTAATGAATAACCAATAATGCAAGAATGCCAAACATCCTAATTTGTATGATTTTGGTGTCATCTTAGCACTTATCTTTCAAAGAAACAAACAAACACGAACTGTTATTAAGAACACCATCCTCTAGTGCAATTATGAGTGCACACACACATAGAAGATAAATAATTAATTATTACTGAAATCCTGATTTCCTTCAACAAAGTCAAGAAACAAAGCCTTACTTCTCCAAAAAGCCCACTATGGGGGCTTGTAAACAGTATGTATGTATGTATTATTATTATTTTTTATAGTTTTTGGCCGGGGCTGGGTTTGAACCTGCCACCTCTGGTATAGGGGGCTGGTGCCCTACTCTTTTGAGCCACAGGCACTGCCCACCAGTATGTATTATTTTGACATTCATGTTTATCTTTACCTCGCTTGGCTTTATAGTTTTTACTATCTATAAATCTACCTCTAAATAATGCATCTCTCAATATATCTGGTTTTGATCTCTATCTAAAGGGAATCCTACTGATGACTTGCTTTTTTCCCCTCACTATCATGTTGTTGAAATTTATTCGCAGTAGTGAGTTAAGCTGTGCTTACTCATTGTTACTCATGTGTCATGTTGACTATGTCACACCATTCATTTGCCCATACAGTGTTGATGGGCCTTGAGTTCTTCTCAGGTTTGATTTGTCACAAACAGTGGTGATCGAGTTATGAGTGATATTAGTCACACGAAACAAAAGTTTTCTGGAATATATGATCATCAAGTATGCATGCTTTTAGCTTCAGTGGATGGACCTTGGAAACATTACACCAAGTCAAATAATCTGAACACAAAAGAACACTTATTGCATGATTCCATGCGCATAAAATGCCCAGAGTAGGAAAACTATAGAGTTAAAGAGTGGATCAGTGGTTACCAGAGACTAGGGGAGAAGAAGAAATGGGAAATGATTACTAATAGGGGATGATGAGATTTATTTCCTTCCTTCCTTCCTTCCTTCCTTCCTTCCTTCCTTCCTTCCTTCCTTGACAGAGTCTCATTCTGTTGCTCTCAGTAGAGTGCAATAGCATTATCCTAGCTCACAGAAACCTCAGACTCCTGGGTTCAAATGATCCTCCTGTCTCAGCCTCCCAAGTAGCTGGGACTACAGGGACCTGCCATAACACCCAGCTAATTTTTCCATTTTTAGTGGAGATGGGGTCTTGCTCTTGCTTAGGCTGGTCTCAAATTCCTGAGCTTGAGTAATCCATCTATCTTGGCTTCCCAGAGTACTAGGATTACAGGCACGAGCCACTGTGCCCAGCCTAAAGTTTTTTTTGAAGTGATAAAAATGGTAATAGTTTATATATATATCTGTATTTATGTGTATGAATAAATATATATATTAGATATTTTTGATATATATAATGCATGTGTATGTGTGTATATACACACACACACACACATACACACACCAAAAATCCCTGATTTAAAATGGTGCACTTTAGGATAGGTGGGAAAAAAGAGTAATCTATGGACACATTGGCCCCCACAAAGCAAAAAGGGTTTTTTTTTTTTTTTTCATTTTAAAGAAAGCTTTGGCAAATGCTTATGTAATATGAGCCACCTCCTCCTCTCCTGCCATGTCTCGATCTTCTTTGCTTTGTAGATTGGGCTTTTCTAGATTAATTTGTTCTTAAATAAATGTCGTGAATGAAGAAGAAGCTGTGCCCTAACCCTCAGGGGGCTAATTAGTCCCTGAGTTCCTTGCAAGAGTGCAGGATCTGCCAGTTGAGAAGGAGAGATGTCTCCCTTTCTTGCTTTGTCCAATGTTCTTTCACAGAAAAGTGACCCCAGATGCATCATTAATTTCCAATCGAATTTTTCTGCCACCTGTATACTCCCCAGCTCTTCTTTATTTGGGGCAGGAAAAAGGTTGGTGGCTTACTTGTAGTTATCCTATAGTTTTAAAAGACAAACATAAATATAAGCCCTCCTGATGATTTCATTATCTATTTTAGGTTACATAAAATAATTAAAGTTTTCCTTATTTATTTTTGTCCAACATAGGATCAGAAAGGGTTTTAACATAAGGAGATGGAAGGTGGAAGGTAAGAGCTCACCTTTCCGCAGTAGAAGATGTCCTCCCTCCGCACCTTTCCTTCTTTTATCTTCTCCTGGATGGCTTCCCCGACTTCATGCTCATTTCGGTAGAGGTAGGCCCCGTCAATGTGTCTGTACCCCACATCGATGGCAACCTTCACTGATGTTGCACAGATCCCCTTACGGGTCTGAAACAACAAGGAGGTTGGGGTTGGAGAAAAGACAAATGGGTCTTTCTTTTAATCATCATTATTAGGACATTTTGCACATTGTTTTATAGCTAAAATAACACGTTTTGCTGGGAATAGTGCCTCATGCCTATAATCCCAGCACTTTGGTAGGCCAAGATGGGAGGATCACCTGAGCCCAGGGGTTTGAGACCAGCCTGAGCAAGAGTGAACCCCTGTCTGTACAAAAAATAGAAAAATTAGCTGGGCACAGTGGAGCGAGACTCTAGTCCCAGTTACTTGGGAGGCTGAGGCAGGAGGATCACTTGAGCCCTCAGGAATTGGAGGTTGCCGGGAGCTATGATGATGCCCTGGTACTATAGCTAAAGACCCATTTCCAGTTCCATGTTGTTGGGAGGGGAAGATGATATCCAGTCTTCAGGAGAAACTGGCCTCTGTGGAGCCTCGCCTCCTCCAGAAGGAGACTCTATTCATTCTAGGTCTGCCCTTGCTTTTACGGCTTCTGGTGATTTGATCAATTTTACTTGTGACTGGAGATTTCACTGAAGCCCTGTCAAAGGAGTACACAAGCTAAATTATAAGACAGAAATTTAGGTAAATAATCTGAGGTCTATCCATGGAATGGAATATGACCAAGTGATAAAAAGGAATGAATGAACTATTGATACACATGATGTGAGTGAATCCTAAAATAACTGTACTGAGTGAAAGAAATAAATACTGGCTCAAAAGAACAAGTACTTTGTGGCTGGAGGAATACTTGAGAGTTGATGTCTATGTTCATTATCTTCATTGTAATGATGGTTTCCCAGAAAGAGGATGAAACCCTGAAGGAACTGCAGGCCTGGACAACATGTGCAATGGGAGGAGGAGAGTATGGGTGGGGTGGACCTCAGGAGGGCTGCGCCAAGAGAGATGTCCAGTGCAGACTGGGTAAAAGAATTTGTGGATATGGGAACCTATCTTCTGATCAATGATATAACATCCCAGGAAAAAAAATGCCAATGTTATGCCAGCGTAGCTCTTGAAAGCCAGGAAAACATAATTATGCACACTAAAGTAGACATTCCAGAAATACTACGGCAGATGGTCAGCAAGCCCCAACAAGAGGATAGACTAGTGAGGATGCACCAAGTAATGCCAGAAAACCCACCAATGCTGGATGTTTTGCAGCAGGGCCCAGAGGACACTCCCTTTGCCAAAGAGGTAGGAATGCGTCAGTAACACAATCACCAGAAGTGTTGAGCTCAGTTGTACCTGTCCTCTGTAGATCAAAGCGGACTGTGGGATGTGTTGTAAAACAGGGTTTATTATTAAATTAGGAATGATGGAATTTGAAATAATAGAGGTCACATGGCCGTACTTAACCTCGGATGTGAGATGGGCACAATTATCATAATGAGTGGTCGCCAGACAGCATGACTTGCAGGGAGCTTTGGAGATAGTTGAAGAGACAAGAAATCCCTAGGGTAGGGCTACCAGGTAAAATATTGGATGCCTAGTTAAATTGGAATTTCAGATGAGTAAGAAATAGCTTTTAGCATAAATGTGCTCCAAATATTAAATTAGACATTTTTACATCTTAAAGTCATTCACTGTCTATCTGAAATTCAAATTTACCTGGATATCTCATATATTTATTTGCCAAATCTAACAAACCTACCCTAAGGGAACATTTGATGGGCAGCCAACAAGGCAGTGCTTAACTTACACAAACCAAGGAACTGGCCTTCAGGAATGAACTATTGGAAGCCTGATGTAAGTTCTTTAAAGGTGCTGGGAAAAGCATTAAGGAAGCACAATACTCAGAAGGCTTTTTCAGATTCTAGATGCAACATATTCCACACTCATGGTACTGTTCTACCCATTTACTGAGTGGCATGAATACTGCCATGTTTGAGGAAGCCTAGAGTGGAAAAGGGCTACTCAGAAGGTCTAGGTGTTACCATAAGCATCCCTGTCACTTAGGCCATATGACTCAGAAGGCCCTCTGGTCTCAGAGTTTGTATGTGGAGTTCACACACAAACGCCAGGGGGGGATTGCGATGTTATAACATCTACATTGGTGACATTGGTACTCAGCCCTGTAGAGATAGTATATCTCACCATGGGACTCGATGTGCCCATGTGGCCAGAGCTGCCCACCATGAGCTAGGTGACATAAATTTGGGTGGGTCAGTGGAAATCCATTGTAAAATGCGCCCGGTGCATACATTTGTGATTGAACACAAGCTGGATAAGACAACATGCCGTCCAGATGTCCAAAGTCTGAATGAGTTGCCAGGCTTAAAAATTAATGATGACATTTTTCTCTGAAAAATGTTAGAAAGTCAGGTCACCCTTGGACCCTTGGTTATGCTTCTGCAGTGGAGAAGCTGCCACCCTCTGTGGAATGGTGTGTGAGATGGCTGAAGCTCTAACTACTGTGTCTTCTGCAATAGTCCCCAAAGTGTTGATTGCATTTTTTCTCTTTTCTTACAGGAAAGAAAATAAAACATCAGAACAGGAACCTGGAATAAATTGTAGGCTCAACTCTAGGACCATTTATCCAGCCTGACCCATTCGGATAGAGCTGGTGAGACCACCCTTACTGTGTCTTCACTGTGTTTTCAATAGATATGAAAAAATTACTCGGTGTAAGAGCAAGGCTTTGCCTTCCCCAAGTGGAACAAACTCCCATGGGAGTTGTATTTAACTTAGGCTAGTTTTGAGCTCTGGGCCTTGGGAAGCATTTATAACTCACACGTCTCTTGACATATCTTGACCTAATAAAACATGATGGCCCTAAGGAAAAAATTGTTTTTTCTAGTGTGGTAGTCAATGTACCCTGTAGGGACAGGAAAAAGTGTTTGGGCTTTATTTCCCTTGGCCTTGCAGAAGGCGCCTTGTGCTTGACCTGGACAGATTTAACAGGGTACAGGGAAGTGATGCTCAGGTAACTGCTACTTGATTTGTTGCCACTTTTGTTGCCCCTGGGTGTAAAGGTGCACAGCCCTTTCCTCTGTGCAGATTGCAGATCACAGATTGCGAAGTGTAACTTAGCTCTCAGTCACCAGGAGCCAGGGCAGACTTGCCGTCCTTGCTCCTCCTGCCTCCTAAGCCTGTTACTCCTGCCCTTCATGCCTGAGTTTCTCTCCTGTTTGGCCAAATTAGAGCACTGGCATTACAACCCCTCTTAGGGGCAAAATAGCCTGAATATTTCAGGCTTTACCTGGCTACTCAAGAGCCTGGACTTCATTTCTCCTTTGTCCCTTATGTAAAGCCTTTGGCTCACTCTCTAGTTCTGACAACTTGCTGTGGCTGCTGAAATCTCAGCTAGGGCCACTTGAGAAGGAATATGCCTCATCCTACCTTGCTAGGCCACTTCTTGCCCGTAGCTTGAAGTCACTTTGATGTACCCCTTAACTAGATTTGCTCTTTGTTTCTTTCATCTTTGAGCAAGCATTATCTCTTGTAAGGCCCTTGATTTCCCCTTTATCCGTTAGTTATCTGTGCTTTTATTTTTTTCTGCATTCAAGCTCCCCTCTTACAGATATTAAGTCCCTTGCATCCAGCTCATTGTGTTGATCCTTGCATGTGGTACGCACATGATAAATATGTATTGAACTATTGCCAGTTATCTGGAATAGTTACCATTGGTCTTGAATTTGTGTCATCTGCCTGCTGGGCAACATTTTTGCGTTCTACCTGAAGTTTTTGATTAGATGGAGGGACATTAACTGAATTTATTTCTATCAAAGCAGAAAAGAAAGGATAAAACAGGACCCAAATTTCTCACCCTCAGACACACCTGGATGGAGCTATCAGGAGAGGGACAGAAAGAAGGGACAGCTGCCAGATAGCTACCAAGGACTATTCCGTCCAGCATGCGAGCTCTCACAGGGACAAGTCACACAGGCAATTTGAACATTGTCACTTTCCTCAGTGTTCAAGTGAGGTAATACAGAGCACTTGGGGCCACTAAAAGTTGGTTCCATCTCAAACTCATTGAATCCTCAGGCATAAACCTTTACGATTAAGTAGCATATTTAGAGGGAAAAAATCTTTTTAAGTCGGGAGAAGCTGGTCTGTTTGGCCTCACACCGCTCTTCCAACCTCCTTCCCACAGTTCCCACCTCCACATGTTCTAGTGGAAGAGCAACAAGGTGGAACCTGAGGGACCTCCAGCTTCTGCTCCAGTAGCCACGCTGCCCCCCTCCCCTGCACACGCGCCCCGCTGCTCTCTAACTGCCACATCCAAACCAAACAGAATCCTCGGGCAAATACTGACAGACTTGGCTCTGCCAACAAAATCTGTTAAACAGTAGCCTGAACCTAATATGAAACCACAGAGAGACAACTCCATGCCTGCACAAAATAAAAACACAATTTAATTCAAGTCAGGGGAGGGATAGAAGGGAGAGAGGGCAGGAGGGAGGGGGTGTGGTGTGTCCTCATCTAAGGGGCAGAAGGTGAGGGCTTCTGGCACACCTCCAGGTGAAGAGTTAAACTACAACTTGGACTTTGCCTGACAAACTTAATCACTTACCTCGTATTAAACTGAAATTTAATAAAAAGGTTTATGTGAATCTGTCATTGACCTTCTACCTCTTGTGGGATGAAAGGTTTTGAAAAGAATCTTGGTGTGCCAAGTGGAGAGGGCTAAATTCAGGCATCCAATCTCACCTCTAGGACTAAAGCTGTGAAGTTAAGTCTAACTTAGTACTTTTATTTCAGGGTGGTAGAATTGGGCATGGCTGAGCCTATCCTCTGCCCCACCAGCCCTACCATGGATGACTAAAGAGTTTGTGAATCATGAGGCCTGGGACAGAAAGCCTTCCATCTCCTCACTCCACATGTCTCTCCTTAACCCCAGCTCTACCCCTCGCCTGCCCCAAATCTTCCAGAAACATGTTACATATTTTTCTTTACATTAGAGTTTCTGACTTTATGAGATATACTCATAAACCCCATGTAATACTTTACAGTTGATGATAGTTCTGGGTACAAATGTGGTTGGTGTGTGTGTGTGATCATTTCTAATAGTGTTCCTCTTACGTCAAATTCTCTAAGTGTGGTATGTCTTATCTTCTGAGTGGGAAATGACATGTGACTGCTTTTGAATGTCTCCAACCCATAGCATTTAATATTACTAGGCACATAATAGGTGCTTTATAATACTTATTGGTCTGTGTGTATATCCAGACCCACACATTCTGGCCTCCTAATGTGTCCTGCCTCAACTCCACTTCTCTGCCTGGCTAACTCATACTTAGCTGTAGAGAGTTCATTCATACATGATCACTCAAATTTCCTTAGCATTTCCACACATGCCACTGTTTATTCTCATAAGCAGCATGAAATGAGGAAAGATATTCTTCTAATAAACTAAAACTTCACCAAGTTATAAAGGAAGCCCATTTCAATCTTTATGATCATTCTTTTTTTCTTTTTTTTGAGGCAGAGTCTGCCTTGGTCATCCTAGCCTAGAATGCTATGGCATCAGCCTAGCTCACAGCAACCCCAAACTCCAGAGTTCAGGTAATCTTCCTGCCTTGGCTTCCTGAGGAGCTAGGACTGCAGGCTCCCACCCTATGTTGCCCAGGCTAAATTCTCTAATTTTTTTTTAGTAGACAGGGTTCTCACTCTTGCTCAGGCTGGTCTCAAAGTCCTGAGCTCAAGTGATCCTCCCTCCTGGGCCTCCCGGCAGACAGGTGTGAACTACAGCATCAGTCCTATGGCCAATTTTAATTGTTCTCTTTCCTATGTTTTAAGAGCCATACTGTTTGTAGTTCTAGGATACCATCCATCCTTATTGTCATTGCTCTACAATTAGTTGATAAGGAGTCTGCCTCCTCCATTCAATTTTCTTTTTTTTTTTTTTTTCTTTTTTTGAGACAGAGTCTCACTTTGTCACCCTGAGTACAGTGCTCTGGTATCACAGCTTATGACATAAGGAACCTCCAACTCTTGGGCTTAAGTGATTCTCTTGCCTTAGAGATGAGGTCTTGCTCTGGCTCAGGGTGGTCTTGAACCTGTGAGCTCAGACAATCCACCCACCTTGGCCTCCCAGAGTGCTGGGATTACAGGTGGGAGCCACCTTGCCCCCTGGCCCTCCATTCAATTTTTAATCCCTAGATAACACAGGTACTATTCTCTTTTTATTTGAAGCTTCTATAGTCTAATAATTTAGGCATGGTAGGGATTTATTAAGTGTTTATTAGATTGAACTAAAAATGCTCAAAGGGTAAAAAAAATCACAAGCCATAAACACACATTTCACATGCTTCAGTTTACTCTAGTAAGTGGCACTGGCGTAATCTCACTAAAGGACACAGAAAGAGCTCATTTTCTAAGGCAAACAAATTTTTAACCATTAACTGATTTAATTTAAACTTTGGATCACTACCCTCAGTCAACCAGCCATCCTCAACAATTGTTTTCATTATTATGAGATCCAATTCAAATGAATTGCAGATTATGCTTTAGGAAAGTATTAAAGTAAGACAGAGAGAGAGAGAGAGAGAAAGAGAGAAAGAGAGAGAGAGGAAAACTTACTGAGTTCGGTTTTGAGAAGGTACCAAGTCCAATAATGGGAATGCTATTTCCATCACTTAAAGGTATGCGGTGATTTGCAGCACTGAGGTTCATCTTGGAGACAGAATCTGAGGTTTCAGCTTTCTAGGAATGATTCTGAACACAGCAGTGAGTCTTCTGAAAAGGTGTCCTAGAGCCTATTTAATCAAGGAAAGGAGGACCAGAGGGAGGGGCCAAGTAAAGGAAAAGAGATCAACAGATAGATCTATTTCTCAACCTGGTTTTATTTTATCCCAGAAAAAAAGTTCTAAGCATGGATTTTTTTCTAGAAATCCTAAGCACAATTGTCCCTTGAACTTCATCAGCGGTTCACTTCTCTGCAAATATTAAAAATCAAAAGGAGGCTCAGCACCCATAGCACAGTGGTTATGGCACCAGCCACATACACAGAGGCTGGTGGATTCAAACCCAGCCTGGGCCAGCTGAACAACAATAACAGCTGCAACAAAAAAATAGCTGGGCATTGTGGAGGGTGCCTGTAGTTCCAGCTACTTGGGAGGCTGAGGCAAGAGAATCACCTTAGCCCTAGAGTTAGAGGTAGCTGTGAGCTGTGATGCCATGGCATTCTATCGAGGGTGACATAGTGAGACTCTGTCTCAAAAAAAAGTCAAGAGGAAACACATCTACCTACCTATGTTTTTATTGGGGTTGCGGCTCAAATACCCCCCCAATATGGTGGTTTTCCATATGTTGAACTAAAAAAGATGCCTCAAGTTCTCTCTGAACTCCTGCCTCCTGCTGTCTCTCTCAAAGCACAGGACTCTCTGAACTTGCCATATCTGCTTAATTCCGGCCTTACCAGAGAACAAAACAATTACCTCTGGTCTCTTTCCAGAACTTTTATTAATTGAACACATATCTCAGGAAAGAAGACTGAAGTCTATCAATAAACCCAGACTTCTGTCACAAACACTTGTTTGGTCTGCAAGCCCAATGGACTTTGTCCCAGACCACTCATTGTATGTCCTTCAAGCCCACTGAATTCTCCCTTGTAATCATTTATTGCCCCTCAATAGAATTCTTCTTTTCCTTCCTTTTATAATCTCTTTTGTCAGGATCCAAGTCCCCATTCTTCTGGAACCTCAAGATGGTGTATAGGTGTAAGGGTGAGGGGAAGATCCTTCAAATGTTTGTTGAAAAATCAACTTGAAAAATACAGATTAAGTCAGGTGTAATTACTCATGCCTACAATTTCAAAACTCAGGGAAGTTAAAGTGGGAAGATCACTTGAGGCCAAGATTTCAAGACCAGCCTGGTCAATATAGTGAGACTCCATCTCTAAAAAAATTTTTTTAGCTGGATATGATGGTATGCACCTGTAGTTCTAGCTACTCATGAGGCTGAGGTGGAGTCCCTTGAATCCAGGAGGTTGCAACTGTGATTGTTATCAGAGTAGGTAGTCACTTAGGTATGAGCAAGGGAGGAAGGGATGAAAAAGATCCTTAACTGGCTTGAACAAATAGCCATTCAACAAACAGACCCCAGGAGAAGACAAGAGTAATCAATTTCCCAGTGTTGCACATGTACAAAGTTACTCAAAAGTTGCCATGTGTAGGGAAAAAAGGAAGTTGTAGCTCAATGTACCTTAATTTACAAGATACTCATTACAAAAGTTTACAAAGAAGTGGCAAACACATAGGGAATATTTTGTAAATATTTGGTAAAATTTTGTAATGAATATTTTATAAATGAAAGTACATTTAGCTACAATTTCCTACTCCCCCTATAAATGGTGACTTTGGGGACATCTTTTATAACATTCACCTCACAACTTTCTTTGACTTCAACAAGCTGAAGGGATCCTTCCACCAGGGCCCCCCAGAGTGCAAGGGTTACAGGCCTGAGCCACCACATGCAGCTGAGAGCAGTACTCTGACTTCTGCACAAGCCCTTCCTAAGCCTGTCCACTTTCACTCAATAAACTAGCCACTATTGCTTGGTTGTATTTACATCCTAAAATTCCCTTCTTCAATATTAGCAAGAACCTCTATGCAGGTAACACAGTGAAACTATTGCATTCAAACCTGGGCAACAGTGTCAGAGTATGTGCCAAAATAAATAAACAAATAAATAAGTAGGCAGCACTTATAACTTAGTGGGTAGGGGGCCGGCCACATACACCAAGGCTGGTGGTTTCAAACCTGGCCTGGGCCTGCTAAACAACAATGACAACTGCAACAAAAAACAGCTGGGTGTTGTGGTGGGCGCCTATAGTCCCAGCTACTTGGAAGACTGAGGTAAGAGAATTGCTTAAGCCCAAGAGTTTGAGTTTGCTGTGAGCTGTGATGCCACAGCACTCTCCCCAGGGAGACAGTTTGAAATTCTGTCTAAAAAAAAAAAAAAAAAAATTAATTAAAAAAATAAATAAATAAGTAAAAGGCAGATTAACTGGAGAAAAGGCATAAAAATTTATTTAACCTGGATATGTGGATACATGGGAGCTTCAGAGTGAAGACCCAGTCCCATGGTGGGACTCAGTAAACCATAGCCAAAATGCAGGTCTCAGAAGCAAGAGTTTTTTTCTGATCTTCTCTTGCCCTCTCATCTCTCAGTCCTGTTCTCCCCAAAGGTGAGCCACAGAAACTAGCATTACTCTTCCCTCAGGTGGGTCATGAAAACAAGAGCCCTTTTTCTCTCAAATAAGCCATAAAACCTAAAAATTTTGCCCTAATTTTCTCCCTCTCTTTTGGTGTAAAAACTGTCCATAGAGAATGTATCTGACCTACCTAAGTTTGGCTGCAGATCATGAGATGCTCCTTCTTTAAAGAGTCCTGCCTCACAGCCAAAAAGAAGGGATGGATGGTCAGAGAGGCCAACCACACAGACGGGCCTTGCTGGGTTTCCCCACTCAATTCATTAACATTAGAGCTGGTCTTTTTTTATCCAATCGTATTTCTACACAACTGCCCATACTTGTTGAATTTTAACATAAGAATGGAAAATTTCCAGGGCCAGGCATAGTGGCTCACAATTTGGTGAATTTTTTCAACGTTTTCATCAGCTCTCGTCATTACTTGGCCACCCTGCCCTGTCTTCAGCAGTGGTGATTTCTTTCCCTTCAGAAAAATGTTCAATCCATTTGCACACTGCTGTTTTCTTCAGGGCCTTCTCCCTATAGACCTGAACTAACATATTTTGGATCTCATTTCCACTCTTGCCAAGTTTAACAAGACATCTAATGTTTGTTCATTGCTTTAATTCAAGCTCCAACATTCTTGAGACAGCACACAAAAACAAGCAACAATAATAACTAATGCCACTCAGCAAGATGCTGCCACATGTCCTCAGAGAGCTCTGACACTCTGATATATCCAAGATGTGAAACCTTAATGACTTGTTTGCAAATGCTGCCAACTTGTGCAGTGGCAAGTTCGAGAACATAGTTGTCAGACCCTGTCTACACTCCCACTAGCAATGCATGTGAGTTGCAATTTTCTGCATCTTTACCAGCACTTAGTATTGCCGATATTTTTAATTTTAGCCATACTATCAATAATAGATTTGTTGTGGTATCTCATTGTTATTTAAAGTTGTATTTCCCATGTGGTTAATAATGAAGAACACCTTTTCTTTCTTTTCTTTTTTGAGACACAGTCTCATTTTATGGCCCTTGGTAGAGTGCTGTAATGTCACAGCTCACAGCAACCTCAAACTCTTGGGCTTAAGCAATTCTCTTGTCTCAGCCTCCCAAATAGCTAGGACTACAGGTGCCACCACAATGCCCAGCTATGTTTTGGTTGTAGTTGTCATTGTTTGGCAGGCCCAGGCTGGATTAGAACCTGCCAACTCTGGTGTATGTGGCTGGCACTGTAGCTGCTGAGCTACAGGCACTGAGCCAGGATACCTTTTCTTTTTCTTTCTTTCTTTTTTTTTTTTTTTTTTTTTTTGCAGTTTTTGGCCAGGGCTGGGTTTAAACTGGCTACCTCTGGTATATGGAGCTAGTGTCTTACTCCTTTGAGCCACAGGCACCACCCTCTTTTTCTTTTTTTTAAGACAGAGCCTCAAGCTATCACCCTGGTAGAGTGCTGTGACATCACAGCTCACAGCAACCTCCAACTCCTGAGCTTAAGTGCCTCAGCCTCCCAAGTAGCTGGGACTACAGGAGACCACCACAACACCTGGCTATTTTTTGGTCATAGTTGACATTGGTGTTTGGCAGGCCCAGGCTGGATTTGAACCCACCAGCTGTGGTGTATGTGGCTGGGCCTTAGCCGCTTGAGCTATAGGTGCCAAGCCCAGAACACCTTTTCTTGTATTTATCTGCTGTGTACATGTATACATCCTCTTGGTGAAATGCTTGTTCAAATCTTTTGCCCATAATTATTTTTTCAGAGATGGGAGAATTTATCACAGTGAAGAGAGTCAAAGGTGGTTATATATGCCTAGATGAGCTGGGAATTTCTGCAAGTCTGCCCCAGTCTTCCAGGTCATAGTCAGGGTGGCAGGCTCTGAACCCATGGGGCATGAGGGATGCTATCTAGGCCATTAGGAAGAGACAGGCTGTGTTTTAAATATGCCCCTAGACTTTTGAACAACCCTTTTCTCTGTCTGAACCTTAGAGAAAACAACTTGTGGGGAGTGTACAGTTGGGCACTGGGTCCACGGGGTACCCACACATCTGCGCACACATCTGGCACAGTGGTGGACAAGGCAGCATGCATTTTTTCTCCTTGAATTGCTGTGATGTTAGTGAGGGTAACAGAGTCTCAGGGGTCCTCAAACTTTTTAAACAGGGGGCCAGTTCGCTGTCCCTCAGACTGTTGGAGGGCCGGACTGCAGGCCCTGGGATGAGTCAGCTGCTAAGCAGGACAGGCAGTGGTGGCAAAAACACCTGGCAGGCCAGATAAATGTCCTTGGCAGCCTGCGTGTGGCCCATGGGCTGTAGTTTGAGGACACCTGGCCAAGATACTGTGGGGCTATTGACCTTGTTTGGGCCCAATGGGAGACAACTGATGGGGAGAGTGTGTGTTGGGCCTTTCCCACCCTTTCTGGTCTGCAATCTCCAGTGACCATGTCCATTCCAGACCATGCCTACCCCTCCCTCCATCCACTCCTTAACCAATATGGTGGGCTTTCTTTATCAAGCTAACTCCAGCCCTCTCTTTTCAACTTAGAGAAAATTTTTGGAGAGGGAGGATGAAATTAAGAATGGAAGAAAGAAGAGGGGATTAGGAGAGTGGAAGTTGATAAGCACAGATGCCACCACCTGCTGCTGCACACTCTCAACGGCTTATTGATGCCCTGGGAGCATTTGAGTGTATTCAACAGTTGATCCAGCTACCTACCGTTACCTCATCTTTGATAAACCAATTAAAAACATTGAATGGGGAAAAGATTCCCTATTTAACAAATGGTGCTGGGCGAACTGGCTGGGGACCTGTAGAACACTGAAACTGGATCCACACCTTTTACCATTAACTAAGATAGATTCTCACTGGATTAAGGACTTAAACTCAAGACATGAAACCATAAAAATACTTGAAGAAAGTGCAGGGAAAACACTTGAAGAAATCGGCCTGGGCGAATTTTTTATGAGACGGACCCCACAGGCAATTGAAGCAACATCAAAAATACACTATTGGGACCTGATTAAACTAAAGAGCTTCTGCACAGCCGAGAACACAGTAAGTAGGGCATGCAGACAGCCCTCAGAGTGGGAGAAAATATTTGCAGGTTATGTCGCTGACAAAGGTTTAATAACCAGAATCCATAGAGAACTCAAACTTATTAACAAAAACAAACAAACAACAAGTGATCCCATTGCAAGGTGGGCAAAGGACTTGAAAAGAAATTTCACCAAAGAAGATAGGCGTGCGGCCTATAGATATATGAAAAAATGCTCACCATCCTTAATCATTAGAGAAATGCAAATCAAAACTACTTTGACAAAAAACAAAAACAAAAACAAAAAAAGCAAACAAACAAACAAACAAAAAAAAAAACTACTTTGAGATATCACCTAACTCCAGTAAGATTAGCCCATATCACAAAATCCCAAAACCAGAGTTGCTGGCGTGGATGTGGAGAAAAGGGAACACTTCTACATTGCTGGTGGGAATGCAAACTAATACGTTCCTTTTGGAAAGAACACTTAGAGAACTAAAAATAGACCTGCCATTTGATCCTACAATTCCACTATTAGGTATATACCCAGAAGATAAAAAATCACATTACGATAAAGATGTTTGTATCAGAATGTTTATTGCAGCCCAATTCATAATTGCCAGATCATGGAAGAAGCCCAAGTGCCCATCAATCTATGAATGGATCAATAAACTGTGGTATATGTACACCATGGAATACTATGCAGCCCTAAAGAAAAACGAAGACTTTACCTCCTTCATGTTTACATGGATGGAACTGGAAAATGTTCTTCTTAGCAAAGTATCACAGGAATGGA
>CAUYTI010121844.1:0-35272 GCA_963575145.1 Galago senegalensis
GCCCGGCTATTTTTTGGTTGCAGCCGTCATTGTTGTTTGGCGGGTCCGGGCTGGGGATTCGAACCCGCCACCTTAGGTGTACGTGGCTGGCGCCTTAGCTGGTTGAGCTATAGGCGCCGAGCCAACATACAAAATTTTTAAGAAGGAGAGTTCATTAACTCAAGTGACCCTGGAATGAGCTTGCCATGTGGTTTTGGGAGGGAATCTTACTGGGTAAGGAATGATCATTTTTGTTGGAGTCAATCTATCATCCAGGTATAACATCTGTCTTTGCAAGATAATTAAAATGAACATATGCACGTCTTGGGAAACCTTTCTGTATTGAAAATTATGTGAGGCAGAAGTGTCTAGATGTTGTTTATTTAATACAACACACAGGCCGTGCATCTGGAAGAAGTTTGCAGGCTGTGCAATGCTCTGCATGCTGATCTGACCACAGAGGAGCTTTCCCATCGGAAGACTGTGGTGGACAAACTTTGAATTATTTATATAATGTATCTGGCATCCAGGCCACTTCTCTCTGACTGAACATGTTTCATAATAATAGAACAATTGAAATGTGGCTCCAGTCTTTGTACCTTTGTTTATAAATTTCCTTTTTTTTTCCCTGGGAATATTTGCTTTAAAATTATTTTTCTTATTAAAAAATCATGTGTGTAAGATAAAAGGCACCATCTTATTTAAAAATGAAATTGACTACCATTCCTCAACAGGAACTGATATCTTATTTATTCTTTCCAGCTTAATGTTTTCTATGTTTTTCTTCTGAAGGACTCTATTAAAATCTTTGTGATTTTACTAGATTTTATTGATTACTTGTAATAAAATTTTGGTGATAATTAACGCAAAGATTTCCTGAGATGCAATCTGAGGAACACAGATTTTTAAGTATAACACCAATCAACAGTTGCTTATTTGGCATGCCTAAAATTTGAAGGTACCAGGGTTTTTATAATTCCTCCAAAAATATATAGAATGGAAAACTTACCATCTAGAAAATAGCAATCCTAAAACCCATTCTGGACACATCATTTCTCAAACCAACAGCAAAGTTAATCAATGTTGAAGGAAATTGTACAAGAGTCAATGTGTCTTTTTTTTGAATTTTCAGAATATTTTTCTCCATGTCTTTCTTAGGACACAACTTTCTCTTGTGGTTATTTGAGTTATTTAGTAACCAGGCTTTATTTCTTATGACCAGGTACTATCTAATACACACCTGTGCTCAGCCTCCCATGAAGTCCATGCTCAGTTAGCATAAGGATCAACCACTTCTCTTATTTCTTAATTTTTCAAACTCAGATCTGGAGGTAACCTTTCAACTTGGAGGCCCTGGAGGTGCTGCTCCAGCTTAGCAGCCAAAGTTAATCAGGATAAAGAGTGAGATGGACAGATGTGTACAGAGGTGTTGAAGCATTTATCTACTACGCTACAAGGAGCAATATCAGCAGAATTTGATATTTTATTTTCATAAAGTTCTGACAGTGTTCTTACATTCTTCCCACGTACAATTTTGAGCTTACTTGGTTTGGCCATGACGATGGTGGTGGCTTTGGGGGTGGTGGGAACTGACGGTTTCCTCATTACTACACTAGTTAGGTGTGAAAAGGAACAATGTCACCCTCAGGACCCTCTCACTGTTTTTATTAAACATGAATTAAATATGAAATGGCTTTGTAAACTGTAATATTATAATGTTATTTGATTATTTGATATTATTATTGTTCACGAATAGGCAATTATCAGCAAAGATAAGTGAAAACTCCCATTTTCTTTTTTCCTCTCTGCCCTTATGTACTGGGCTGTGGTCCCACCTCTGAAGTCTTCCCACTGAGGATCACCTGGGCTATGAAAGCAGGAGGAAGATAGGGGTCTGGGATGTGGCACTGTGAGGACTGTAGAAAAGTGTGGTATAGGCCAGCTGCGGAGGCTGGAATCTCAGTACTCTGGGAGGCCAAAGCGGTGGATCACCTGAATTCAGGGGTTCAAGACCAGCCTGAGCTACAGTGAGACCCTGTCTCTGCTAAAAATAGAAAAACTGGCAGGATGTTGTGGTGGCCACCTGTAGTCCCAGCTGCTGGGTAACCGAGGCAAGAGTTTGAGATCGCTATGAGCTCTGACACCACAGTACTCTAGCCCTGTCTCCCCAGTAAAAAGGAAAGCATGGTATAGTAGAACAGATGTTGGCTTTGCAGTCAGGCAGATTTGGATAAGTTGTTTCCACACTCAGATCCTCTGTTTCCTCCTTAGTAAAATGATGAGAATAGATGGTGTGTTAGTTTTCTGGCTGGTCATTCAGCACGTGAGCCCATGTTTCCATCTTTCTTCTTTTCTTACGTGCTGCAGCCTTTGATTGGGCTTCTCTGATAGAACTTCACTTGCCATATTTACAGTCATACCCTAGACAGGTGAGCCCCTCAGGAGCAAGGATGGTGTCTGCTTGTCATCTCCAGTGGGCCAAGTGTGTGCCTGGCTGAGAGCGGAGGCTCTGTAAGTGGCGGTTACGCTGAGCTGCATTCACTTGTACAAGAGGATCCACAGAAACACCAGGGATTTGGAGGAGAGCTGAGAAACTTGGAAGAATGCAGAATAGAGCAATAAAGGCCCTGTCCTAGGCCAGCTCTCCACATGTATCTCTTGATAGTTCAGAGCTTAGTTAATACTTGCTGAATGGATAATGTTAATAAGGACATTTGTAAGAGAAGATTTGTAGAATTGAGATTAGGTGACCCAGCTGAGTGCTTGGCATGAACGAGACACATAAATATTCATTGCATCAGTGAGAAAAAGATTAATGGTATGTAGTAGAAGGTGTTAGCTGTATGTCTTCAACCTACATTGTGTGTGTGTATGTGTGTACATGTATGTGTATATATTAGTGGCAGAGAGAGAGAAAGAGAAGGAGGATAGGGGAGGGAAGAGAGTCCATTCCTGTATGCCACTGAGGGAATTAACTGATGTTTTCATGCTTAGTTTCCTTTAGTTGCTATTGAACATTAATTTAGATTAGTGGAGGAGGGTAGAGGTCTTGCTATCTGAATGAAATAGTCAATATATGAAGCTATCTGACACAACATCTATAGGAAGGCATGATACCTTGGCATTCTTCCTGGGATATCTTTCTGGTCTACCAGCTGATAGATAGTATTGACAAAAAACATAAACTAAGACTAATTTAATTGCCTTATTCGATTTTTTTAGGCAATTACATGAATGCAGCATTCATTGTACACCTGCGGTTTCTGAGTCATTCTTAAATATTTCCAGTATTTTTCCCTACCCCATCCTAGAGTTATCAAATCTGGCAATTGGAAATGAATGGTCGTCATGAGGGCTGCATCAGAAAGGAGTGTCCACTGCTGATTGCCAAGAAAAAGACATCCTGGCCTCTGCCAATAGCAGCAATTCCTGGAACTGCAGGGGGCCCAGGCAAAGAAACCTAGCAGCCAAGAAGCCTTTGACTCCACCTCAGCCTCATTCTTCCCTCACTAATCTCCAGCTCAGGCCTAGGCAACTTCATTCTCATGCATGAGCATGATTTATCTGAGGACTAGGAAATTAGGGTATCTTACTATTATTTCAAGAGGAAAGGTGTGTAGGGCGGCAGAGGTATTTATGTATTTGGGAGGGTGTTTTGGGAGCTATATGGAGCTAACACAGGTCCAATGGTTCACCAGGCATTGGTGGGACATGGGGAAGTCTCTGCCATCCTAGAGCCTCAGTCTCTTGGTCTGATTATGGCCATGCTCTTATTTAGCCAGAGGGCTGTTCTAGACATCAGTGAGAACAGATGTAAAATATGTAATACTGTATGAATGCACAAATATGCATACTTTATATCGTGCATATCTGGAGAAAGGGAATGGGGAGAAGGAAATCTCATGGGCCATCATAAGAAGTTTGGCTCATGGGGGGAGTGGTGGGAGTATGTGGTGTTTATAGATTCCTCATCAGGCAACACAGAACCAGAGAGTGGATACTCTTGTCCAAACCGCTTTTTCTCTCCTCTCAACCCCCTGCTGTTAAACCTCCTGCTCCTTTCTGGCTCCTACACAGGGTTGTGTCAGCTGGAATGCTTTTTGAGATCATTAAGTGTAACCCCCAGGCAGTTATTTCACAGTTGTTCAAATATCCCACCATTTATTTTAGTCTGTTCACATAAACTGAATGAAGCGGGTCTAACACTCCAGGGAGAAGATAATGGTGGTAGGAATTCTTATGGGAAAGGGATGATGAGAGTTTCTGGCACTTATTTTGTTCTGTGTTTGCCAGACAGAAAATATACACCCCCCCCCAAAAAAATTCCAATCTAAGTGGCACAAAATACCCAAAGTTGTTTTGAAATAAAGTCCAGGCTTGAAGGAAATAATTTTGCCACTTTGAATAATGTTACTATTTTATGATCCAACAAATAAAGGATGCTCCAAAAGCCTTTGGTTTTGACCAAAATTGTATCAAAACTGCTGAGTATTAACCAATTCAAGTAGGATTTGTGTTGTCTTTGTATAATGAATGCATCTGTTGTTCCTTTCTCAGGAATGTACGAGGGCTGTCTGGAAAGTATCCAGGCAAGCATGTCTCTATTTTTCATAGTACATAGCTATCCTCTGGACAGCCCTTGTAAATAAAAAACTGTGCCTTGATAACAATGTTCCTGTCCACTTGAGTTCACTAACCATTATTATCATTTTTATAAATTACATGGTTATGTATGGCTTATTTAATATTCTTTAGTTTTAACAAAAACGTTTAATATCTAAAATGACTTACCCAAAAGGTGATAAAAAACAGTAAGTGGATTTCTAGGATCAAGGAGTCAAGCACATTAAAAAAAATTCTGTTATACTCTTGTGAAGTATCTATGGGTTGGTGTATTTTTTATAAACGACTATGCTGATCTTACATAAATGACTATTCAGTGCATATGTAGACAATATGCATATGTGGTAGTAATAATAAAGTACTTCTTGATTAAATGACAATTACTGCTACAGTTATGTGTGCTTGCTGTCATAATAATCAAGTAATCAAGTCTCCAAACATGTCATCATTCTGATATTAAAGAATTTAAATTTCTGGCTGGGCACAGTGGTTCACACCTGTAATTCCAGCTCTCTGGGAGGCTGAGGCAGGTAGATTGCTTGAGCTTAGGAGTTTGAGACCAACCTTAGCAAGAGTGAAACCCTGTCTTTACTAAAAATAGAAAAAATAGTTGGGTGGTGTGGGAGGGCCTATAATCCCAGCTGCTTGGGTGGCTGAGGCAAGAGGATCACGTGAGCCCAGGATTTTGAGGTTGCTGTGAGCTAAGACACCAGGGCACTCTACCCAGGGTGGCAGAGTGAGACTCTGTTATTAAAAAAAAAAAAAAAAAGATTTAATTTTTCACTCACATAAAATCCAATTTAGGAAATCTTAATCTACAGCTGATATTATCCTGAATGGATTAAAACTGAAAGTTTTTTGACTTAGAATTGAAACCAGACAAGGTTGTCTTCTATCACCACTTCTATTTAACATAGTGCTGGAAGTTCTAGCCAATAGAATTAGGCAAGAGAAGGAAATAAAAGACATCCACATGGAGGCAGAGGAGGTCAAACTCTTTATTGTCTTTGCTGACAATATGATCTCACATCTTACTGAGAGAACCCCCAAAGTCTCAACCACAAGACTCTTCTAAGTGATCAAAAAATACAGTAATGTCTCAGGATATAAAATCTGTGTCCATAAATCAGTAGCCTTTGTATATGCTAATAACATCCAAGTTGAGAAGCTAATCAAGGACACAATTCCCTGCATAATAGCTTCAGAAAAAATGAAATACCTAGGAATATACCTAACAAAAGAGGTAAAGAAACTCTATAAAGAAAATTACAAAATCCTAAGATAAGAAATAGCAGAAGATATGAACAAATGGAAGAACATACCATGTTCATGGTTGGGAAGAATCATCATTGTTAAAATGTCTATAATTCCTGAAGAAATCTATAGATTCAATGCAATCCCCATTAAAATACCAACATTATACTTTCAAGATTTGTAAAAAATAATTCTTCATTTTGTATGGAACCAGAAAAAATCCTGTATAGCCAAGGCAATTCTTAGTAATAAAAACAAAGCTGGAGGCATTATCCCACCACACTTCAGGCTATACTACAAGGCCATAGTGATCAAAACAGCATGGTATTGGCATAAAAATAGAGATATATAAATTTGGAACTGAATAGAAAACCATGAGATGAAACTAACCTCTTTCAGCCACCTGATCTTTGATAAACCAAACAAGAAAATACACTGGAGAAAAGAACCCCCATTCAATAACTTGTGCTGGGGAAACTGAATAACCACATGTAAAAGACTGAAACTGGACCCACACATCTCACTACTTACAAAAATTGATTCAAGATGGATAAAAGACTTAAATCTAAGACATGAAACAGTAAAAATGCTCAAAGAAAGTGTGAGGAAAACACTTGAAGATACTGGCCTGGGGAAAGATTTTATGAAGACTTCTGTGGCAATTGCAACAGCAACAAAAATAAACAAATGGGACTTAATTAAACTGAACAGCTTCTGTCCAGGTAAAGCAGCGGTTCTCAGCCTGTGGGTCCTGACCCCTTTGTTCCATTTGTAACAACATGGCAATTAGGAAGGTTGAGAACCACTGAGCTAAAGAGAAGACAACCAAAATAAATAGACAAACTTCAGAATGGGAAAAGATATTTACATATTATGAATCAGGCAAAAGCTTTATAATTAGAATCTACAGAGAACTCAAATTAATCAACAAAAAAGACCCAAGAATCCCATATATCACTGGGCAAGAGGAATTAATAGAACTTTCTCTAAAGAAAACAGACAAATGGCTAACAAACATAAAAAAGAATGTTCATCATCCCTAATCATCAGAGAATTGCAAATCAAAACCACCTTGAGATATCACCTAACCCCAGTGAGAATGGCCCACATCTCAAAGTCTCAAAGCTGCAGATGCTGACACGGATGTGGATAGAAGGGAACACTTACAGTGCTGGTGTAACTACAAGCTAATACAACCTTTTTGGAAGGAAGTATGGAGAATCCTCAAAGAACTCAAATTAGATCTCCATTTGATCCTGCAATCCCATCACTGGGCATTTACCCAGAAGAAAAAAAATTATCATAAGGACATTTGCACTAGACTGTTTATTGCAACTCAATTTATAATTGCCAAAATGTGGAAACCAAATGCCCACCAATCCAGGAAGGGATTAACAATGGAATCCTATTCAGATGAAGACTTTACATCTTTTGTATTAACCTGGATTGAGGTGGAAGGCATTCTTCTTAGTAAAGCATCACATGAATGGAGAAATAAGATGTACTCAATTCTAATATGAATGCAGTAGATGACCTAATACATAATGGGTGATAGGGGAATGAGGGAGCTGGGACAGGATTGTGGGGTCATGGTGTATGGCACACCTCTTAGGGGCTGGACACAATTATAAGAGGGACTTTACTAATAAATCCAATCAGTGTAACCTAATTCTTTGTACTCTCAATGAATCCCAAATAATAAAGAAAAATAACAAAATTGGGAAATCTTGATAGGTGAGGGAGCTTTCTTCTAAACTGTGATTGGGGACCCAGGTTTCTTTTTTTGGGGGGTCTCTTTGATCTTCAACAGTGGTTTTCCAGGTTGCTTTGCTTATCAAATCAGTGAAAAAGGAGAGGGTGTTGAGGATTATATGGAGAGGTTTTTATGGACCACGAACATTCTGTTGGCTAGAACACAAGCTGCATCCCTGGGAAGAAGAGGAAGCAGGTCTGGTGAGGAGCTGGTCAGACTCTGCTGTACACTCTTGAAACAGGGCCTTGCCTTACACTTTGTTAGCTCTCAGTGAATGCTGGCTACTATTATATCATACTGAACATCAACTCACAATTTTCATAAGACCATATGTATTTTAGGTAATGTGAAGAATAGAACATATTTGGTAAGTGTGCACCATATAGAGAATTGAGACTAGTAATTTGGACTTCTGTTTGGAGAGGGAGCTCATAATCTGTTCCTTAGACTAAATTCAAGCTTAAGGTAAGGGGATTTTTAGAGTAACTATTTACATTCAGGCCTGAGTTATATGCTGTGAAAAATGTGTAGATGTGACTAAGTCAAAATGAGCTATTAAGGATTAACTGAGTAAGATTATTACCCTTTTAAAACATAGTTTGAGGCAGATAATCTTTGTGCAATATATCCTTTAAAGAATAAAATGATTCTTAAAGATTGGGAGAACATTTTTAATGTCTTTTATTCATTTCCCTCAGATTCTATGAATGAAAATATTACTAATGGGTAGAAACTCCATCTATCTGTCCATCCATCCATCCATCCATCTAATCAGGTGTCCTCAAACTACAGCCCGTGGGCCACACGTGGCCTGCCGAGGACATTTATCCAGCCCGCCGGGTGTTTTTCCACCACTGTCTGTCCTGCTTAGCTGCTGTCTGTCCTTTTAAACTATAGTCCTGGTCCTCCCACCGTCTGAGGGACAGTGAACTGGCCCCCTGTTTAAAAAGTTTGAGGAACCCTGAATGAATCTTACCAGAAAGGGTTCATGTATTTAGATACTTTTCTTTCAAAGGATAGAAGTCATTTCAGAAGAACTGGAGAATTTGTATTTTATCTAGCAGGAGTTGGCAAACATTTTCTGTAAAATGCTATATGATAAATTTTTTTTGATTTTTTTAAAGTCATTTGTACATAGATTATAAATGCATTTATGCCGTAATGGGATTCAATGTCTTGATTATTTCTTTGCATTGATACAGTCTCTGTTGCCATACAGTCTCTGTCATAGCTACTTGACTATGCTGTTGTAGTATGAAAACAGCAGTAGGCAACATGTAAACTAAGGATCATGGCTGTGTTCCAATAAAACTTTATTTACAAACACAGGCAGTAGCCTGGATTTGGTCCATGGGCTGCAATTTGCTGACTCAGTCTAGAATATTCAGTACTTTCTAAAAGATTGCATTTTCTAATTTTATATTGGATCTTTATGACATTTATGAAGCTGATTTCACTCTACAGAGTTTGGAATTTTATTTTTGCTTTGATTTTTAGTGGGAGGAATGACAATGATCTAAGATAACATTGGCTAATGCACTATGTCCTTTGTCATCGGCATTAATGAAGCTATAAATCATAATTGTGTTGGCATGTTTTGTTATATCACAGGCCCATAAATGCTGCTGGTTACCCAGAGAAAAACTCTCTTAATCAAAGCACTGGGACAGAGGGCTTTAGCAACTGCTAAAGAAGGGTGCATGAACCTTTGTAATAAATGTTAGTCTTTAATGAAACTTAGTGGTGGTAGTTGCTTAAGTTTTCTTCTTATACATAGAGGGAATTTAATTTTCTTACTTCAAACATTTTTGTTCTGTAAGACTCCAGGTAGTATCCATCATTTTATTCACTATTTAATGTTCTCAAGCTACCAAGGAGATCATTTTCTAAAATATTTTTATCAGCAAGCAGTATTAAAAAACCCCCAAAAACCTTCCAAACCTTGAGTACCTGGAAGAGGCATACAAAAAGATCTAATTAGCTCATGTAGATGGGAGCAACCCTACTGTCCACTGAATTCAGATGATGTAATCTGTAACTAGTGGGAACCATCGGATATAGAGTATTCTTTAAGTAAGGGGATTTTGAACTATGACATCTCCAGCATTTGCTTATGCAACAGAACGAGACTTTAGGTTTACCTTGCAGCAGGGTTGGCCCTTGGACCAGGCCTTTCTGGTAAGTGGAATAGGAGGGAAGACGGAAGGGACAGTGCCTCTTAGTTGGCTCTGTTGTAGTCCTTGAACTGTTGCTTCTTGCTTTTTTTTAGACTAACACTGACCAGACCCTGATGACTCATGAACAAAAGGCATCCAAATTCTGGCTTCTCACGAAAAACTTGTATGCATTCTATCAATATTACCTCTTCCAGTCGCCTACTTAGCATTGACCTTGGAAAGTTTACCCCAGAGCTTCTTGTGCCTAGATCCCCATCAAGAGTTTTAGAATATCCACTTGACCCATGGCGGACTGAAGAAATTCTTGCTATTCCAAGTAGATTGCAGACTATTCCACCACCAGTCCCATGTTAACCCTGCCGTCCCCTCAAACTTTCTTCTCCTCCTGCTCAAATGAGCACAATGGGCGAATCCACAGACACTTGTAAGCAGGAAGCCACTGCGAATGAGTTTTCAGGGTCCCTTTCTTGTAGGCAACTCCAATCTCTGATAGCACTAGTTTAGGGGAGGCGCCTTCTCTTTACTATTGGCAGAAGAAAGAAGAGGCCTTCATCAAGAGCTATGATGACTCATGGGCAATAGGAGAGTCCCATTCAACATACTGCTTCTGTATGTTGCACTAGGGTGATGTGGTAGTAAGGGATAAAAGTGGAGGGATTAGGAATATTTAGAAGATAATGTTTATAGGACTTGGTGTTCAGATTATATTAGATAAAGGAGGTAAAGGGGAACGGTATGAGAGAGAAGGAGAATATATTAAGGGTCGGATCAGGAGTCCATGCATCACAAATTCAGTTTTTGTATATTGACCTCTAGTTTGCACGCAGGCATTCTGATGGAAATACCACATTGGCAATTAGTTCCATCTGGATATTATAGAAGTGAGGGCCTGAAGTAGATAGAAATTTGAGTCCTGTTTATAAAATCTCCCGGTGAGACAGTACAGGATGAAATGAGGAGAGTGCATAGCACTGTGAGTGTCTGGCATTCTGGCATTTAATGGTTGAGTGGATAGGAATATTCATCCCCCCAAAGAATGAGAAAGAGCCATCATGGAGCAGAAGGAAATTTGGTTTCCAAGGTGGACAAGGTGCGTAGGTCTGCGAGAAGTGCCGAGATGAAGAGTAAGCACCTACAGAGGGATTTGTGGTCATTCTATTTGTGAGGCTCCTACTGATGCATGAGGCCACTACCCAGATGGAAATGCAAACAGAAATGGAAGCCTCCTGAAACTCTTTTCTGGTGGATTCATTTGAAATGTTCATGTTGCTAAATAAAAATTTATTTCAGCAATTTGCTTCCCATGTGTGGTATAATCAGTTCCAGAGAGACTTCATTTATCATAAATGCAATGTATTATGTACATAAGGAAAACATTATAAGCAGAGAAATTGTCCTAATAAGGAACATCATTTCATTCTTTATAGATATTTTTCCCATCTTTGTGTGTGTGTAGGAGAGCGATTCTCTTTTGAGAACCAATATTATCATTCATTTTTTTCTCTAAAATTTTCTTATGGTAACTTATGCTGTGTGCAGAGTTAATGATCAAATATCAGGATGATGTTTAAATAACTGAATTGTGTGAAGCTTATTGCAGACAGAGCATTCAATAGCTGTTTTTCATTTTCTTGATAGAAAACAAGAATGCAGCTTCATCTTAAGCCATAGAAACTTGGGGAGCAACAAAATAGAACTGTGGCCTAGAGCAGAAAGAATGACTGTGGGTTCCTAGAGTGAAACACAGCTTAAGTGAGGCATGATCTGGGGACTTCGGGGGCATGCTCTTGGCTTCTCTGACTGGGAGCACTTCTAAAAGCATGACTCTCTTTGGCAATGAACACAGTTCTTCTCTTCAATTTAAACATCTTGTCCACCTTGAAGCTGGCACGCTTTCAAACCCAAATAACAAATGTAATGCCTTATTTGCCACAACCCTGCTATTTCAATCCTCCATTCAGTAGTCCATAGAGTATTTCAATACTCCCTGCAGGAAAACCACAATCTCCAAATACAGCCTGTGTGTTACTGGGTCAGACTTTTCTCTAAATCTTTGGAAGATCTAGCTCAGATGTTGCTTCTCCCATGAAACCTTCCAGAGTATTGAAGCCTCCTGAATAATCTTAAAATAATAACTCTCCTTAGTCTTAATTTCACTGGCCTTTCTTGAAGTACCACTGATTTCAAAACTTATTTATTCATTCAACAATTATCTATTGAATGTCCATATTTATCCCAGGTGCTGGGGATAAAGCAGATCTTGCTTTTATGGAGTCTGCATTCTGTGGTAGTGTAGAGGTCAAGACAGCATGTTAGGGCCAGTGTTCCTGGGTTTGTAACCTGGTTATGTCACTTTGTAACTGTGTAACCTTTTAGGAAATTTTACATTTCTATGTGTTAGTTATTTCACTTGAAAACTGGAAATAAATTACAACTTCAGGAAGCAAATACTTCTGATTTTGGTTGCTATACATTCTGATTGGAATGGTCTGTGAGCATCCTCCCCTCTTCCCTTGGGCATAGAACCAGGCTGTTGCCACAACCGTAGACCTAGGCAATGCCTGGCAGCTCCTCCTGGTCTAACTGGAGATGGGATGACTTTTCAGAGTCTTAGTAGGGCTTTTCTACCTCTCTGAATCTCTTTCTTTCCTGCGAACTCTCAGGTCCTCACTCGCTGTAGCCAGCTCTGAACCCCAGGCCCTTATGTATGGTCTCCTTCTTCTGTAACATGGTGATCTCGTCTTTCTGGCTCCCTGGGTTTGCCCATGGGGAGTCAGGGCTAGTGTGAATGCCGTGGCTTCGGCTCTTTTTTCTGGGGAGCTCAGAGTAAGACACCACTTGATTGTCTTATTGTGAGGCTTGACTATGAAGCACTCAGAAAAGCACCTGACATAGAGTTCGTACTTGATAAGTGCTGGCTATTATTATTGTGAGAAAAGTAAATGAGCACAAAGGAGAGGCTAGGATGAGAGAGGGGGATTATTTAAGAATTCTGAAGAAATGCTGTTTGAACCCAAATCTTAGCATTGAATAGGACATAGCAAGTGTAGAATGTGGGGTGTGGCACACTTACGGGGAATATGCAAGGCAGAGGAAACACGTTTGGAAGCCTGAGGATGAGAAGGAAGCTGGGTCTGAGGAACTGGACGTCCTCTTACAGTTCTGCATAACATAATATGAAGAAAACGACAAATGTGTGTCACTTCTGTGCATATTCTTCCTCTGTGGCAGTGATCAGAGATCCTGTGTTTGGATGCCTGGAACACAACATCATGAAGCTGCCACCTCCCAGTCCCTCAAGTAAACAGGGAAAGCAGAGGCTCCTGCTGAAATGTCAGTAGGGAGAGTGAGAAATTATCCTTCGTGGAGTTAAGCTCCCCAGGACTATGGGATTGAACTGTCATTGCAGCTTTAACTGACTATCTTTGACGTCTGGGGCTGCTAAAACAAAATACCTTAAACTGGAGCTGAAAAACAGCAGGAATTTATTCCTGACAGTTCTAGAGCCCAGGAAGTCCTCAACCAAGGTGCCAGAAGATCAGATGCCTGGTGAGGGCTTGCTCTCTGGTGATGGATGGTGCTTTCTTGCTATGTCCCCACATGGTAAGTAGAAGGGGACAAAGGACCTTTGGGTTTCTTTTATGGGGGCACTAATCCTGTTCTTGAAGGCTCTGCTCTTATGACCTAATCACATCCCAAAGGCCCCACCTCCCAACACCATCTCCAAGGGAGTTTAGGATCTCAACAAATGAATTTGGGGGGTATGCAAACGTTCAGTCTCACTCATCATGACTAATACAATGATTAGTCTTTCAGACCAGGGCCATGACTGGGGTGCAAAAGTGATGGAGGCGCTTCCTTTCACAGGTGTGCAAGTGAGTGCCGTGGGGACCAAAGCAGAGTGAAGGAGAGAGGGAGGAAGAGGATGAGGGATAAGGTTTGAGGTCCCAGTGTTGATGATCAGTGAAAGATCTTTGCATTTATAGTGGAATTACAGTCAACTCCTTATTTCCTATAAAAAAGGAAGGCAAAAATATGGCAGGAAAATCAAGAGCCAGAGTAATTCATGTAGACATTAAAACTTATTTTTTCTATCAATGTTATTATTAGAATTGACTATATAAGAAAAGAATCAAGAAGTTTAGAGTCACCTTTAGAGGTTTTAAAAACACAGACAAGTAAAACCCCTGTAAGTTGACCACCTAAGGGACTGTAACAAACTGGTCAAAATATTGAGGTGGCCAACATAAGGAACTAGGACTATTGTATTTTAAGTACCTGTGGTGCATGTCTGGTTTATGAAAATTAGGTCAACTGAAGGAGGTAGTCAGTTTCCAGGGGTGGTTAACCGTGGGGTCTACTATGTGTATACCTATATATAGCTATAAAAGATATATACATATATACAATGGTTTAAAGCAAAATTCTAGTTCATAAAGAGGCTTCTTTGAGAACAAAATCATCTTCCACTTCCATTTTCTAAAAAGTCCTCCCTAGAGATTCCCTGTTATCTGGTATAATGTTATAATACCGCATACCTTTCATTGAATTATTTCCATCTAAGACTTCCTTGTGGGTTAAGTTCATAATTACAGAATTGTTTAGAGTTGTTTGTTGGGGGAAAGTAGAAATGTCAGGTTTAGAATTGTGTCTTGAGGAGGGACAAAAGATAATTCACATGAAATCTAAATACTCTCTTGTATTTATTATTTAGTTCTAACTTTTTCACTCTTATCAAATTTGAAACATACCCTGTGTATTTGGTGGGGACGAAGTGGGTCATACCTATACTCTGGGTTAAAATCCAGATGTTAATATGAGGCAGTATATCATACTTTTTCTCCTTGATAAAGAAACTAATCTGAAAATGCCCAGAATGAGTCCAGGGTATCTTGTCATGACTTAGAAACCAACAAAGGCTGAACTAGCCATGTGTGTCTTTAAGCGCTAATTGTAAGAGGCACATATTTGAGATCTGAAATAATTAGTTTTTTTCTTGAAAAATATCCCAAGCCAATATTCTATGTCCTTTTGCAGTCTGGCTATAGACATTTGCTTTTGGGAAAAGTACATGTTTTTCTAAGAAACTATTAATTAAATTAGAGTTTAATGCATAACTGTTCCTGGTGATTGGACATTTGAGTGATACGGCCAGGAAAGAAACAATGAGGGGCATTCAGAGAAGACCACATTGGGATTGTTCAATTCTTAGAAAAATAACCGCAAGAACATCTAATCTCATCACAGTTGGATACATATGTTTTTGCAGACAGTATGCAACTTTCCAAAAATGTCAGCTGTGTGTGTCTCATAAATACTGAAAACATATCCTAATTTTTGGAAGCAGCCAAGGGAAGCTATGGTGCTTTTAATTCAAATTTAAATACATAATTGCTAAGTGAGCGTCCAGCAATGATGGGAATGTACTAGGATGATAGTCCCTGTGGCATGGAGTCAGAGAGGTCTACGGAAGGGAAAGCAGCAGATGGAGAAGAGGAAGTTGAAGGTGTTGGGTAGTCCAAGTGGAAATATCAACGGCAGCCATGCTGAAGTGTTGGGGAGCTCAATAGACCCCAGGCCACAATGGGTCTGATTCAGGGTCCAAGACCATCACAGTCCAATGCAGAGTATGTTGGGGGATGTTAGAATATGCGATTCTATTCTCCCCTTCCCAAATCAGCTTCTATTGGCCAGTTTGGGGTATCACGAAGAATGTTCATCAAGAACTCTACTTCTCGATGTTTTGTGTTGCCATTAAAACAAAGTATATATATATGTGTGTGTGTGTGTGTGTGTGTTTGTGTGTGTGTGTGTGTGGTGTAAGTAAGTTTGGGGCACAATACATTAAAGTCAAATGAGTCTCTTTAGTTTTGGATTTTGCTGAGCCTTTGATCGCTAGCATAGATTATGAGTCTCAAGAAATGGAATATTGCAGGCAGCATCTGTCAAGATGATCTGAATACAGATCTGGCTTTTTTTCTGGCAACATCTCATGGGACATGAGTTTGTGGAACATATCTGGGAAGTGCTGGCTTGGATGCTGAACATCGCCCATCAGCTAATTATTCAACTGAATTAAGATATTAAGATTCCAAAGCTCCTTTAAAGATAAATATAAAAATATTTCTGGAGATACTACAGAGTGAGCCACTATCAGTTAAAAACACCCAGCATTGACTCAACTAGTGACATGCGGCTTGTTAAATCACTGTAAGTCCATAATAGGTTACCTAGAGGTGAGGGTATGAACTGTGTGTGTGTGTGTGTGTGTGTGTGTGTGTGCACTTTGATTGGTGGGCACTGAAGGTTAGGGGTGCATTTGAGCCACTCAACCAGATGCAAAGTAGAATAGTTGGAGATGGGACAGTGCCAGCTCTGGGGAGCTGGGGCAGCTTGCATTTACTCTATGGCTGGGCAGGGGCTCAAGGGTACCTTGAGAAACAGCGCAGGCCTGGGAGAGAAATGAAAAAACAAGGGAGGCAGACTCTGATTCTGAAGTGTGTGCCCCTTTAAATAAATGGTTAGCTCCTGTTTAAAAAAATGCTGTTGTTTAAAAGTTGTGGCTAAAACATAGTCTGTGTTGTCGAGAATTTCACAGAGTCCAAAGCTTCTGAGTAATGTCTCAGGAATGAGAAAGAAATGAATCTTTTTAGCCAAAAATATGTCCCTTAAAACATCACTTTTATGATAAAATAACATATACTTGTTGTAGAAAACTCCAAGAATATAAAACACGAACAATAAAAGAAAATCATCCACATTATCCATAATCTCAATCCAGAAACAACGACTCTCTCTCTTTCTATAATTTTATTGAGTAAATAATGACCACTGTTTCAATGATAATATTATAATTTAACCCAGAGGTTGACAAATGTGGCCTGCCACCTGTTTTTATAAAAGCATAAGCTAAGAATGGTTTTTACATTTTTAAATTCTTGAAAAGAGACTATTTCATGATATTTGAAAATTACATGAATTTAAATTTCAGTATTCAGGCAGGGTGCGGTGGCTCATGCCTGTGATCCTAGCACTTTGGGAGGCCAGGCAGGTGGACTTTTTGAGCTCAGGAGTTTCAGACAAGCTTGAGCAAGAGTATCTCTACTAAAAATAGAAAAATTATCTGGATGTAGTGGTGCATATCTGTGGTCTCAGCTACTTAGGAGACTGAGGCAAGAGGATTGCTTGAGCCCAAGAGGTTGCTGTGAGGAATGACGATGCCACAGCACTGCACCCAAAACAAAACAAAAACAAACTTTGGTATTCATTAATAAAGTTTTATTGAAACATAATGGTACCCGCTTATTTACTATTTTCTGTGGACAATAGCAGTTGTGAAGCTGACGGCATGGTCTCCAAAGCTGAAAATATTTACTTTTTGGGTCTTTACAGAAAATGTTACTGACCTTTGATTTAATTAATCCATAATTTTGGGACCTTTTTTCTATTTTTTTGACCATTATAAGTGTTTTCATTGATATCTTGCATATAAATTTTGGCTTACTTTTCTCACTATTCTAGTTAGGTATGTTCCTATAAACAGAGTTTCTGTGTCCAAGTGTGTGAATATTTTAAGGCTCCTGATGCATGATGCCAAATTTCTTTCCAGAAAGCTCAAACTGAGCTATACTCCCACCAGAAGCATAAGAGATCAGCAAAGATTTCCCTTTAGCAATATAAATTCCAAAGTCCCCTGCCCTAAAATACTTTACGTTTAATAATAAGACAAAGTATTAATCATGTCCAACCTTGCTAGGAATCAGAATTTTCTGGAGGGCTAAATTTCACATGCTGTAAACTGTTTATCTTTCCTTTCAATGCAGCCCTGAATCTATGTAATTTCGCCTCTTGACACGTTCTATTGTGACACCTCATAGAACTTATTGTAACTTGGAGTCCGTCATTGTAAATTGGGGTGTTTAATGGAGAAATCTCTAATTTCTCTCTATATTATGGGGAATAATATTCAGCAGAGTCTGTATCTGATTCAGTATACATCTGAAATTAGGGTTCCTTTGTCCATCGACATGAATGAAGGTGTATTTTGAATGATTGATTTTAGATAAATTCTAACTGAACCTGCCCACACTCCTGATAAACATATTTGCCTCCTGAATAGTGAAACATGGTTAGTTTAATCCATGGGGGACTATGTAGGATGCAGCTGCATTCCTGAAAAGGGCCTTGTAAAGGCTCTCTTTTTAACATTATTTAGTTCGAGAAGTGAGAGAAGAGGTAATTAGGCTTTAAGCTGCAGGCTAGATTTTACTCTCTTTCATATAAAACTAACACACATTATACAGGGTGCCATCCTGCGTCTCTTCCCATTGGAAGCTTTACTTGGGACACTGCACAAAAGCTATGCTGATTTTGAACACCAGCTTATCAAGTTTTCAAAGACCTAATTTAACACTAATTTAAAAATTAAATTTTCTTTGCATAGGGAAGTTTTTTTAAAAAGTCAGAAACAGATACAAACTAGATTTTTACCTAGAATTAAAATACTTTCTGCTAAGATTTGAAATGAAAATAGAATGTTGTTTGTGAGATGAGAACTTCTCATCTCTGTTCACATCCTTTTATACACGAGAAAGGGGCTGGATGTGAAGCCCTATCCTCTCCTCCTCAGATTAAGTTTGACAGATTTCTAAAGAAGAGCACAGTGAGAGTAGCTTGGGCTAAGAAGTATTATTGAGACTGATGTACTAGCCCCAATAATTTCAGCCTGTCTTTGGCTAGTTGTCATCTAGGGAACCTCATTCCTTTGTTCAGCAACTGCTTCATGGGTTAAAGTCTCTACTGAAAATACTCTAGAGCCTCTCAAAGGTTCTTTAGGAAAAAAACCATAAGGATTCATAGGAAGACTGTGGAAGTCTCCTCTCACATCCTAAATTTCAGCAGTTACTAGATGAGAACTTTGTGCGAGGGTTTTCCTTCAAACACTGCGTCAGGTGGAATTGTTGCAGTTCAGGTTTGGAAGAAGCCTGAGGAGACCATCTGTGCAGATGCCAGCTGTGATGAGAGGCGACACTGGGACCCTTTTAGAATTTCCTTATCAGATACATTGTGGCTTTCTTGCATTCAGACCCCAAGGGTTTTATCAGACTGGAGCTTTTGGAAGGGCTGAGGGTGAAGCTTCATCTCTCCTGTATCCTCTTCCACAGCAGAAGGACTGCTCTGTTTTAATAACTTGGTACCTTTGAAAGTCCAGCTTGCAACCAGCTGAGGCATTTGTCCCCAGCATTTGCTGTTACATGAGGCTTCCTAAGTATGCTTTTGGCCAGGGAAAATCCTTGGCAGGGCAGAAGGAAGCTATTTTCTTCTCTATTCTTTACAACAGGATTTAAGGCAGGCAGATGGCCTAATTTATGAAGAGTTCCAGAGATAGCTCCTGATAACAATGTCATTTACATTGTTCATAAATGGTGTGTTTCATGGTGTGCTGTGCAGTTAAACTGGGACAAAATGCACGCAAACGCTAAATACACAAATACTCCCTCTTAATGACAGGGATCAAGCTATAAAGTTAGGGGACAAAGATTTTATCTAGAAATGAAAAAGGAAGTTATGACTCTAGAAAACAGTTGCATGAATTACTTATATGTATAGAATGTGGAAAATAAGAAAAAAAATGCAGGTTGTAATGGATAATGATAATTATGACTTGACAGAAATTAGAGCTGGAAAAGAGGTTCCAGAAATTAGAGCTGGAAAGAACCATGAATATCATTTCATCCATTATCCTAATTTTTCATTAGACCTATGATGAAATAACTCTTAAATCTGATCAAAGTGACCCCTATAAAAATATTTAAAGTTGGCGTGGGCATGGATCTGGAGAAAAGGGAACACCTCTACACTGTTGGTGGGAATGCAAGCTAATATGTTCCTTTTGGAATGTAGTTTGGAGAACACTCAGAGATCTAAAATTAGACCTACAGTTCAACCCTGCAATTCCTCTACTAGGTGTATATCCAAAAGACCAAGAGTCACTTTATAACAAAGATATTTGCACCAGATTGTTTATTGCAGCTCAATTCATAATTGCCAAGTCATGGAAGAAGCCCAGGTTTCCATAGACCCATGAATGGATTAATGAATTGTGGTATATGTACACCATGGAATATTATGTAGCCTAAAAAAAGATGGAGACTTTACTTCTTTTATGTTTATATGGATGGAGCTGGAACATATCCTTCTTAGTAAAGTATCTCAAGAATGGAAGAAAAAGTATCCAATGTAGTCATTACTATTATGAAACCAATTTATAATCACTCACACTTTCACAAGAAAGATAAAACACAACGATAGCTCAAGATGATGGAGAGAAGAGTAGGAGGATGGGAGGGGAGGGGGAGATTTGATGGAAGGAGAGGGACCATTCCTATGGTTCACATTGCAAGGGTACATGTCAAATCTATTAAGTATAGAGTATAAATCTCTGAACACAATAATTAAGTAAATGAGGTGAAGACTATATTAACTAGTTAGATGTAAGCATTCCTAATCGTATATAAAACCAGCACATTGTACCTCATAAAAGCGTCAATGTATACATGATCTATATGTTTATGACTCAATACAAAAATAAAATTGAGCAGAATTAAAATATAAAGGAATGAGTGATGAGTCATTTACTCAAAGGAAAGCGAGTAAGATAATAGATGACTTATAACTACAGAAAAATCTGATGAAAATTAATAATAATTGTGAAAGCAAACAGGACAGAATTTTGTTTTTCTGTTTTAAAGCCAGCAGCATACTAGGGGATGTCTTCTCCAGTATTCTTCCCTGAATTTCTATGTGAATTATTATTCCAGTATTCAGGGACCTGTGTAGGAAATCTCAGAGAGTTGCTAAGAGAATGATCGGAAGGATGAGAATATGGCCTTTAAGAAAAGTTAAGGCACTGGGATTGTTATCATTTTGAGAAAACTATGTTAACTTCAATATCTTCAAATACTTCTTTCTCTCTCTCTCATACACACACGTACACACGTGCACACATGTGTACATACACGTGTACACACACATGTACACACATACATGCACATATACTCAGCCCCCCACACTCACACATGTCCATCCAAGGAAGCTTATAAACAATCAATTTGTTATATATTTATATGTTAACTTCAAAATTAATAGACATTTAACTCTTTTATCTATTCCAGCCTATTACTAAGCATTTTATGAAGAATTCAGGGATTTATAGGATCCTTGTTGATAATCTCTATTTCCAACTTTTAACCATAATTCAAGGAAAATTCAATACGTAATATGGGCTCTCACAAGCATAAATAAGTTAACCAACAAAAGATGTATCTTCCTTCTACTTTTGGGGATACCTATAAATACATGACTTTAATACCAAGGCCAAGAACCTCTTGGCTTCTCTCTTCACTGGGCTAACCAACCACAAAGAAGTATCTCTTGAAGAGTTTTATAGGAAGAGGCCTCCTAAAAAATCATCTCTATAGTTAGTTGGAAGAAAGGCAATTTCTCATTTTTATTTTATGATTTAAATATGAGGACAGTTGAATTTGCCTTTCAGCCCTAAGATAAAAATATAAAAAAATGTGACCCAGGCCCTGGGGAATATAATTTAATTCAATGTTCTCTTGGACAGAACATGGGACTATGAAATTGAGGAAGAAAGAAGCCACAGAATACAAGCATGATCTCCAAAAACTCTCTGACTACACTTCGGTGTGTGTTTGGGCATTTTTTCAACTTTATCTGCCAGTTTGGGGTCTCACATCTGGTTCGAAGAACAGGCCTTCAGAATTGAGACTTATAGGTCATTCAACCAAATTAGAATCAGCCAAATTTCTCTGGGCTTTTGGATTTTTAAATGAACTTTTAAAATAGTCATTACGAATGCCAAGTCTTTTAAGTACTGAAATTTAGCATTTAAAGTTATGCCTTAAAGCAGGATTTCAGACAAAAAGGAATTTATGTTGATATTCTGTTTTCTTAGAAGGCTTTCAGTTTCCGAATTACTTTTGGGGGTTCAATTTAGAGCTCTTCTGTTTGAGAGCAACAAAAACCCAGCTCAAATTAGCTTAAATGAGAAAGGGAGTTATTGGCTCACATAGAGAAAAATAGAGAAGTGGGCCTAGTTTCACTCCTGGCTGTGTGTAGCTGCTCCAAGGATGCCAATAGCTAGTTTTCCCTCTTTATGGAGTCCTGCTTTTCTGTATTAGCTTCATTATTTGTCAGTCTCTCCTCGGAAGATTTAGGCTTATGTGGTCCTTGGAGTTCATATTATAGGGAAACAACAAACAAATAAACCAACTCTCTTTCCCTCCCTTCCACAATCCTTTAGTTTGGGTTACCTGTTCATCCCTAAACCAGTCCTCCAGCCCCTCTACAGGTTGGGTGGCTCACTGAGGTTATCGTGGGAATCACAAACAAGGACCACTGAAATCACTTCTGCAAAATTATGGGCCTCTGGGCTGTGATGTGTCTGGAAACAGCAGCCCAAGTCTGTAGGTCAGCTGTAAGCTTCTGAGACATTTCCCAGTTATTTCAGGGGTAGGGCTACACATTATTTATTCAGGGACCTAGACAACACTTGAAGAACTCTCAGAGGCTGCTAAGGGAATGGTTGGAATAATGAAAATATGTGTATGACCTTTAAGAAAAGGAACTGGAATTGTTCCATCTCCATAGATAGAATACACAGGCCATATCTTCTTAGACGGAATAGAATTATTATTTATAAGGCCTTCAGTTTTGCCCATCAAACAGAGGTATGTATAGTACAAAGATGTAGATAAACGAGGTGGCCCCTGGAGTTGATTCTAAAGAAGCCCCATGGCATATCTTTCCTTCCCACTGGCTTTTTTGTTTTGTTTTGTCTACCCAGAATTCACTGCTCCTTTGTATGGTTAAGAGCACCCCGATTTCCTCTGAGGATGTCTTCTCTCCCAGCACAGGCAATGTGGGCAGGGCAACCCAATTAGATGCCTTGTTCTCTACTAACCTGAGGGGTGTTTAGGTGACCCAAGCCAGGCCAATGACACTCACTGTCCTTATACATCAAGTGGATTAATATATAAATGGGGGAACGTGTAGCTTATTTGTAGCATTTCCCGTGTCCTGTTAAGATGCTAAGTGGGTGCTGCTACCTGGTTCCTGCAGGGTCCCCTTGCAGGTCCCCTTTCTCTTTTTCTAAACTTCATTTTCCAGCCTTTCTGTGAGCTACTTACGTTTTTCCAAAGGATTTACTTCATGTAGATTAGAAAGAGCTTTTGTGCTTGCCACCCGACAACCCTACTGATATAGAAATTAGGTTCACTTATACCCTTGTAAGATAAGGAGTCGAATATAATCGTCTTAACACAGTAACTAAGAAAATGACATAAAGGCTATGTTAACCAGTTTGGTGAAAATATTTCAAATTGTATATGAAAACACCACACTGGACCCCATGATTGCATTAATGTACACAGCTATCATTTATTAAAAAAAACAAAGAAAGAAAGAAATTAGGGCTAGAAGTAGGGTATACAAGTCACAGAGGTTAATAAGCGACATCATCTAGGCAAGGGAAGATGAAAAGTAGAAGAAGAAAAGACTCCTCTATGCAGGGCTGAGGAATTGGCCATTATCATGCAAAAAGGAAAAGCCTGTTAAACTGTATCCTGTAGTAACTTGGGACTCAGGCCACGTAAATCTTTTTTTTTTTTTTTCAACTTTGCTGGATGTTTATTTATTTATTTGTTTGTTTTATAGTTGGGGATTCATTGAGGGTACAAGAAACCAGGTTACACTGACTGCATTTGTTAGGTAAAGTCCCTCTCACACGTGTGTCTTGCCCCCCAAAGGTGTGCCACTTAAATCTTTTAGAGACACAGAAGGAAAATTCAAAGGTATTGAAGTTTCTTGGCTAAATGTTGCTGTCTTCATTAGGACCCAGAAGAAATTGATATACTTAAGCTGAAACTTATTCTGAAAGGAGGGGAAGAAAAAAAAGGGGGGGCTTTCTAGAGATCTTGTTAAAGTCTGATACTCTGGAGCCTTGGACACTTGGAAAGCCACATTGTCTGCCTAATGATAATGTGATCAAAACTAGCGGGTGGAAATTACAGAAGGAAATAAGATTACCTGCTGGCAAAAGCCCTCCGTGACTTCTCACTCCTCACACGTCCCCCCTGCACTTAGTTTTTAGTTGTATTTAATTTGCATAGTATTTCTAAAGGAAAGAGCAAGGATGTTATAAGATTTGCTTGGAATGACCCTTCCTGCAAATCCAGAAAGATCATTTGCAAATCACCTGCCTTTGTGAATGGTCATTATATTCGGATGATGTTCATTATTTATGCCCCGGATTAGATTTCATCCACAGATTAGAACATTCATGAGGGAGGACAGGGGATAGTTTTGTTTATAGCTCCAGACCAAAAGTCTAGTCTGGTGTGCGGAATAACATCAGTTTATTCAGTATATATACATCAATGTTGTTCTTCCTTGGACTTGTCACATTAGTGTCTTTCATTCAATAAATACTTGTTTATTTTCCCCATGGGAGTATGATGGGTATGGCACCTACCCTCAAATGATACTGATTTGGGAGGCCTTGCTGTTGTAAGGCTCAGATTCACTGTGCTAGATTCATTAAGTATATTTTAATGGAGAATTTGAGACTTCAAATATACTAATATAGCAGTAAGCTAGGCTTATTCTCCTGGAGAAGAGAAAGAATTGTTATCTTGAGCAGAGGACTTGAACCCTGAAAAGTCAGGATAGAAAGCATTTCTAAGAGAGCAATATATCCATATATGGGGCTTCTGGACTTTTTATAGCCAATCTTTTTGTAATATAGAAACTTCTGTTAGTATGTTGATAGTTTGGGTATGGACGGGACTAAGATGAGACAGGACTGTAAGGGAAATGAAGAAGTTTGTTTTAAGTTTTCTGTCCTAATTTTTGGGTCTATAACTTAAACCTCGGCTGTTGTGGAGGAAGAAGCAACATTGTAGATTTGGGTACAGTGATGGTCTGAAACAATAACAGAGAAGTTTAACTTGGTAAATATATCCATTTTTCCTCCAATTTGTACATTTAAATATTTAGATGCAATTTTTACAGACATGTAGTAATTTGATAACACTAATCACATTTATAAAACATGCTGTCTTAGTCAAAATAAATAGCTCTGGAAATTTAGAACTTGCCAGAACCTCTGGGTTTATGGTCACTGTATTAGTTTTTGGTGGTTGCATAACAAATTACTGTATATTTAGCAGCTTAAAAACATCATGAGTGATTATTAATATGTCACCGTTTCTGTAGGTTAGAAATCTGGGCATAGGGATGCTGGATTTTCTGTACAGGGTCTCAGTGAGCTGAAATCAAGGAGCTTGCTGGGGCTGAGGGTTCTCAGCTAGGCTCAGGGTCATCTTTTAAGCTCACTGGTTGGTGACAGAATTCACTTCATTTCTCAACTGAGGTCTCTGTTTTCCTTTTCGCTTTCAGCCTGTGACAGTTCTCAGGTCCTGGGAGCCGCCCGCAGTTCTTCACCATGTGACCTCAACAGGCAGTTCATTTACAACGTGGGAGGTGACTTTCTTCTGGGCCAGCCTCAGCACGGCTCTCTGACTTCGGTAAGAAAAACTCTTGTGTTTTAAAGCATTCAGCTGACCAGGTCAAACCCATCCTATAGTCTCCCTGTCCGAATGTTAACAGATTTTGAACCTTAATTACATCTGCAAAATCATTTCATAGCAGTTTCCTAGATTAGCTTTTTAACTTCTTTTCCTTTTTCATTAGGACAGTTGCTTTGAAAGATGCTATGAGTATTTCCCTAGGTGTTATGTGCTACATGGCATATTTTGGAGATGAGGATGATGAATTGAAACAATGAATGTGTGGACACGTTTAAAAAAATTGTGAATTCACCGAGGACTAGAATTCGAAGCAATGTTCTATAGCTAATTTAAAACCAAATCATTTTATATCTCCTTATTTTGTGTAACATCTTTATGGACATTAATTCATGCATGATAAGATTGCTCCACTTAAAGTGTGTGAGTGTTTAAAATTGAGATATAATTCATATACTCTAAAAATTTACCATGCTAAAGTGAACACTTCAGTAGTTTTTAGTATATTTAAAACTGTGCAAGCATTACCACTAAACATTTTCATCACCCCCAAAGTAAGCTGGGTTCTCTATTAGCAGTCACCCCATTTCCCCTCACCTCCAGTCTCTGGACTAGATAGAGCATTAGAGCTTTAGAGCACCCAGCATAGTGATGAACTGTTGTGCCTGTATAAAGGATGGGACTCCAGGGAAGGGGGTAGATACCAAGGAAGGCAACGGAAACTGCTTTGGGAAGCTCTAACCAGCTCAGCCTGGGCCCTGGAGGGACGTGGCTTGACATCTCTTTTGCTGTGTGCGGCCGCCTCCCTGAGGATCTGCCTGTGGCTGGTTTTCCTGGGTTTCAGCATTTTACATAGACAGAATCATACACTATGTGGTCTTTTGTGACTGGCTTCTTTCATGTCTCAAGATTCATCCAGGTTTTATTTTGTGGCATTTCATTTCTTTTTATGGCAGAATGATGTTAACGTTGTACCGATATAGTATATTTTGTTCGTCCGTTTATCAGCAATTAGGTGGTTACCACCTTTGGCTATTATGAATAATGTTGCAATAAACATTCATATGTAAGTGTCTGTGTGGTTGTATGTTTCCAATTCTCTTGGCTGTATACTTAAAAGTGAAATTGACAGGTCATATGTTAACTTGACATTTAACATTTTCGGGTCCGGCCAAACTATTTTCCAAAGTGGGTGAACCATTTTTATGGTCCCATGAGGGATGTGTGAGTGTTCTCATTTCTCCACATCCTCCCTAACCCTTACTGCCTGTCTTTCTGATTTCAGTCATCACAGTGAGAGTGAAGGGTATCTGCTTATGGATTTGATTTGCATTTCCCTACTAGCTAATGACCTTGAACATTCATTCATGAGCTTAGTGGTCTTTACTTACTTTCTTTAGAACTATTTAAGTTCTTTACTCACTGAAAAAATTAGGTAGTCTTTGTACTGATGAATTATAAGAATTTTTTATATGTTCTAGATATACGAATCTTACTAGATATATAATGTGCAAATATTTTTTCTGTTTGTAGGCTACTTACTAAAGCATCTTGCTTGAAGACATTTTTAATTTTGATGAACTTCAACTTATTTTTTTCTTTCATTGTGTGTGCTGTTGGTGCCATATTTAAGCACGCATTGTCAAATCCAAGGCCAGTGTACTCCTATCATATGTGCATAGCAATAGAATCTTACATGAACAAATGAAGAAGTTTGAGAAATGATAACCATCCCAAGATGCTTGTATTATACCAGACCTGAATTCCGTGAGATTCAGTTACTGAAGGAAGACATTTCTTCGTGAAAGTTCTCTCATGAGAAGAATTCTCACCTCCATTTAGCCCCTGTCTATTGAGCACCTTGTATATTCCAGGTATTGGTCCAGGTTCAGAGGATAAGGCTGGGAACGAGACCAATTCCCTGCTCTCCTAGAACTTCCGTAGAGTTGGACAGGAAATGCAACAGCAGCAAACGTGTAATGAAGTTTCAGAGACAATAAATGGTCTTGAAAACATGGTGGAGTTGGAGATGGGCGGATGTGTGTATGGGGCTCCGTTTGGATTGGGTGTGAGGGGAGGACTGGCTGGAAGAGACATCTGACCAGAGACCCGAGGGAAGAGAAGCAGGCGGCTATGATAAGGTCTGGGGCAAAGCTCTGGAGGCGAGAGAACACGGTGGTGTGTATGAGAAGGGTCAAGCGGGGGCTCTGTGTGTGACCGTGGGAGCGGCAGGTGCAGAGGAGAAGCCTGACAGGTGATACAGTTACCGGGGTTCAGGCTTCTGCATCTTAAAGAACTTTCTGGAAGCTCTGTGAAGAACAGACTCAAAAGGGGAAAGCACAGGAGCATCCTTTTATTATTATAAAGCAGTCACCTTATCCCCAGACTTGCCCACAACTCCTCAGCCCTCAAAGGTAACCGCCTACCTACCTATGCGAAGGTGAACTCCCCCCAAGGTTTCTGGCAATTACTGCCTTCGGGTCAAAGCAGGTTCACCAGTCTGCTGCGGACCAGCCGTCGGGCCCCAGGAGGGAGTTTTCCTCCTGATCGGTGCAGGAGCTGCTTCTCAGCTATCGCCTCCCCTGGCGCTGCCCCCTCCACCCCGGAGCCGCCTTTCTCTTCTCTGCCTGTCCTGGGAGCTCCACAGGCGCCCGTCCCCGCGGTTCCCTCCTCCATCTGGCTCTCAGTCCCCAGTCGTGCCTTTTCCGGTCCTAGCAAGATCTGAAGTGAGCCAGTTTCTACCAGGCTTTCACTAGCAGCTCGCCCTTCGAGATCCAGATCCAAAACCCACCCTCTGGCCCCCGGCCCGGGAAAGGGGGCGGGTGGGGGCGCGGACCTTATCTCGGGCTCCGCCTGCAGGGGGCTGAGAGCGCGTTCTCGGCCGCCGCGCTCTGCACCGGCCGCGGGGAGACGGCTCCGGGCGCAGGGCTCCCACCGCGTCAGCCCGGGTTTCGCCGGATTGGGCTTGCCGCCACCTGGGACATCCCTGTGGCCCTGGCGCGACACCTAGCTGGCTGCGACAGGAACCCCGAGGCTGCGTGCCGCACCAGGTAAGGCGACACCACCTACTCCCCTCTCCTGCCAGAATGTCATCTGGGGGCCTGGTTCTCCAGGGACCGCAATGTGACACTTGATGGTGCCCAAAGGTGCAGCATTCTCCCTGCACTGGGGCACTTGGTCAATTCCGCGCCCAGGCTGCCGGCTGAGAAGTCAGCGTCTGTCTTGCAGAGTTGCTCGGTGTTAATGACTCTTGGAAACTGCGCTGGGATCTCTGCTGTAAAACGATGAAATGCTTTGGTTTTTATCTTCTTGGAAGGGTCTCCAGCGTCCACACGTGGCGTGCCTGCCAGCGTGACAGTAAGCGCCCAGAGCCATCGGTCTGGGGCTGCGTGGGGTGCATGGGAGTCTCTGTGAGGTAGCTGCGGAGTAGACTCACTCCTGGAACTTTAGAAAAAGTCAGAACTTCAGCAGCCTCCGGGACCAGTTACTCTGAATTTCTGGGGATAGGACTTTGGGTATCAACATTTCAGAAAACAGTGCTCAGGTGAATCCACTGTACAGTCGAGCTTAGGAACCGGCGAGTTAGAGCAGCGATTCTCTCAGAGGGGTCTTTGGCTGGCAGCAGCAGCAGCAGCGTTCATTACCTGGAAACTTTTCAAAATGTAAAATTTAGGGTTCTGGCTCCACCCAAGTCCATCCGAACTGGGCTGGGGCCCACCAGTCTGTTTTAAGGAGCCTTCAAGGTGATGCTGGGGCTTGCTCAAGTTTGAGAGCTATTGAGTCGGATCTCAGTCAGTGAAGACACCTGCAAACCTCCCTCCACTGACAGGGGGAGGAAACCATTTTTCAGAAAAGTTTAGGCATTTATCAGTAAGATTTTTCACATATAAAAAAAATCTCACTATGGACTTTGGAGGATCCTATAAAGGCTAGAGACGTAACCATCATCTTGAGTAATCTTTACTTAGAGTTTTCATACTTGTTTTAGGAGAGAATAGGAATCATTCCTTTTCCAAGAGTTGAAGTTAAGCCAAGGAAGAACTATACCTAAGAGTCTTCCAGCTGTAATAACATGAATCTTTGACCCCCGATGAGATGATCCCGGATCAGCACTGTCATCAGTGGAGGCTACAAGAAGCAGCTCCCCCCCCTAAAGGGGGGGGAATGTTAAGGGATTCATGCCAATTCTCCCGAGTGACAGGGGATTCAGCATTGCAGGGCTCTGGGTCTCTTTGCATTGCAGAGATCTGGTCTCTGCAGGTCTCTCTTGAAGTGAAATCGCCTCCCTCCCCCTTTTTTCTTTTTATAGAGATCTGAGGTTTCAAAATTTTGGCTAAAATAATCCCAGCTGTTTCTAAGCCATTAATACAAAAATAGAATGACTTTGCAAATGGGCTTAAATGGATTAGAAATCTGACATTGGATAAGAAAATCTGGAATAGGCTGGAGTCCCAGCACATGTGTGCGGCAGCAAGCACAGTGCTAACTGTACCAAGACTGGCTGTACAGGGGATGGTCCTTTTCCAAGCTGCTGTTATCTGGCCAGTTTGTGTCTGTGGTACATAGGCTTGTTAAGGGATTAGGTACTGAGCTTGTGCTTAGGGAGGTGGGTGAAATACAGGTAGCTTTTAGAAACAGGGATCTTGGGCGGAGGCAAACCTGGCTTCAAAACTTGCTTTTCTGTTCCTCTGGGCTCTTTCTTGGACAGTTGCATAATTTCTCTGAGCTTCACTTTCCTCATCTGTAAAATGGGAACTGTAGCCATACTATAATTACGTCATAATTCATATTGCTGGAGTTAAGTAAAATAATCCTTCTAAATTGTGTAGCATAATAAAGAAAATGTTTGGTAGCTCAAAATACAAATACATAGACATAAACCAAAAAGCAAGACCCTAATCCTCAAACTTCTTACCATAAAAACGTAATTTGTTACAGGGTTAGATGTTCCATGCATATGCCAGCTGCACCCTTACAATTAAAGGGAATTTTCCTTTTTACCAGAATGTGAACATACAGGTATTCTCTTAAATTATCTTTGTACGTTTATTGCATGTTTTACATGGAACTTTCTAGAAAAATTGTTGGTAGATTAGTGTCAAATCAGTAGCCTAGTTTTTATCTAGTCACTATCTGTGGTTATAGATTACCCTGTCTGATGGGCTTTATAACCTATTCTGGTTCACACTTAAATAGGCTTAAAATTTGGCTCTTCCGAATACCATTCTTTTATTTATTTATTTTTTTTATTAAGTCATTTGTACATAGATCATAAATACATTTATTATAGGATTCAACGTGTTTATTATAAGCACAAATTGGAATTCTTACATCCTACTAAGCAAACTTCCGAATACCATTCTTTATGGAAGAAAATTCAAATGCTGAGAGAGGATCTAAATTGGCGTGGTCTGGGCTTCAGGGGAACCAGTTTAGACATAGTATCTGGTGTTTCTTAGGTTCTTGACAGAATAAAGAAACCCTATCCTGTTACATCATGGTTTGTTCAAGAAAATATAAGAGAAAGCAAATTGAGGACACAGAGCAAGAACAAGCCTAAACTGGCAAAAAGGGCAGGTGAGGTAATTTGAGAGTCCTTTTCTTCTTTAACTGTAATGATTTCAAAATGCGTCAAAGCAAACACCACACACACACACACACACACACACACACACACAATGCCTTTCACATTATTTGATTGGAACCAGTCTGTATGATCTTTTTAGGACCAAATAATTGTAGTAAAAAATATTTGTGATGCCAAATGATCCTGTAATTTGAAATTAGTCTTGATTCTAATTTTAGTGATAAGTTAAATATTAGATTTTTAATTAAAAGCATTTTTTCCAACCCATCTAGCATTTTTCCATGCAAGGGGTTATAACTTGTCTATAAACAATCTTATGTGACTTCTGTAAGCCTGAACATAAGGCAAGTTCCAGCATATGAGCGTCTTAGTAATACCTCTATTCAGAAAATGAAGTCTTCATTAGGATACTTTTAACATTACAAGTTAGTGCTATTATATTGACTAGAATTAGAATTTAATGTTTACTAAGTCAAATGTAATTACAATTTACTCTAAGTGGGTTTTTTGCTTGACTTACTATGGAATGAAGAGTAGCTATTGGGATGCAAAAGGAGGATCAGAGACACTGATCTTTATGGGAAATTTGAAGGCGTGTGGAAGCAACTTCAGACTCGCAGTAATCACATTACGTGGATAATTAAGTGAAGAGGGGAGAAAATCTGTGATGTTGCAATTCAGAGTGACAGATATGGCAGCCCTGCTTGCAATGAGTGGTCAGTGAGGAATGATTAATATTGTAATGCTACACAGTGACTTCGTCATTCTCTGTTTATAGGTATAGGGCCCAGAGCGGAAATAATCACCAAGAAGTTAGTTTAATTGCACTCGGTTTACATAACCTGACTCACTGTGAAGGATTTTGATGAGAGTTACCTGGCGTTCATTGAAGTTCACTCTCAGGGCTCTCTTTGTTCCTTAGTGGATGGTTATTCTATTAAGGCCAATCTTGAAACCCTTGTGAATAAAACACATCACAGGAAACAAAGACACGTTTTTATTTTGTATTTATTATTGTTGGATGATGTTTCTCAGTATGCAATAGTAATTCTTTTTTTTTAAATTTGAGACAGAGTCTCACTTTTCTGTCCTGGGTAGATGGCCTTGGCATCATAGCTCATGGCAGCTTCAAACTCTTGGGCTCAAGTGATCCTCTTGCCTCAGCCTCCTGAGTAGCTGGGACTACCGGTGACCATCACAATGCCTGGCTATTTTTGAAGATGGGGTATCACTCTTAGGCTGCTTTTGAACTTCTGAGCTCAAGCAATTCATCCATCTTGGCCTTCCAGAGTGCTAGGATTACAGGTGTGAGCCGCCACACTCAGCCTGCAAAAGTAATTTTTTAGCTTGATTCAGGGCTCTCTTTGTTCCATAGTGGATGGTTTTTGTTCTGTCGCATCGGAAAACAAACAAAAACAAAAACACCCCCCCCAAACAAAACAAAACAAAACAAAACAACTGAGCAGGCTGAATTCCCCAACTTTCTGCATAGACTCACAGTTAAAGGAACTCACTCTTCAGCCATAATGCCTATCCTTGACTCCTGGCCCTATCATTTTCCAGTTGTTCAAGCTCAGACAAGTTACCTGAGCACTTTGGGCTTCTGTTTCCTCTGTAGTACAGTTGGGGTGACAGTAACTATCTCAGTGGGGTTGTTGGTAAGAGTAAATGAATTAACATCTATAAAGTTCTTAGCACAGTGCCTGGCTCATAAAAAATACTAAGAATTCGCTATTACTGCACTTTGAATAATAATGAATGGGTTTGAGCAGAAGCTCTGTTTTCTGTTTTCACCTCTGAAATGGAGACCTAAAGAGGAAATAGTAATTTAGGTTACTAACAGAGATGTTCACTTTATGCTTTTTCTTTTTTATGTAGTGGGAGCATTTGTTTCAGAATAAGTACTTCGATTTTCTCAGGAAGCACAAGACTTTGAACATGTCTAAAAGGTCCCAGTTGATGCTGCTGTGTCTAACCAGGAGACCACAACTTAGAGAATCATGGCTTTAACTCATGGGCCACCAAACTTGACTTGAGAACACTTAGGATGCTTAGAATTCATGAAAAGGAATAAAGTAATTATGGCTTTTGTAATGAGAGGCCCTGTAACATGTCTGCATATTAAATATATTTGTGAGATTTCCATGGACTCATAGCATTTTTAGGGTGGTAAGGGATTTGGGATTTTAAGTCAGTGAAACAGAGGCTTGGAGACGTCATCCTCAGCCAAGAGTTCATGACTAGTTAGCTGTGACATTGGATAATAACTCCCATTCTCTGTGTTTTACTCTAGACTATTTCTTATTCAACTGTCTTGCTTTCTGAAATGTCAAGTAAAATTAGCAAAGAGGCATATACCCCAAGCTACAGAGTACCTGAGTTATGTCTGTCTCACCTACCCCAGTTTGATTTCAGGAATATTTATTTAAAACATTTCTTTAATTAAAAAGCACTCAAAAGCAATATGTTCCCAATGCCGAGAAAATAAAGGTATAACAATTAGTTGTGAAAAGATGATTTTTTTCCACCTTTGTCTTTTCAGAGGATTCAGTTTAGATTTTTTTCTTTGTTGTTTCTTCGGTGATTTGAGTTTTTGCTAATGAAACACTCAGAGATATCTTTGAAAGTTTCAGGAAACACTGACAATTTTCTTAAGTCCAAGTTGGGTGACCTTCTGGGAATCCTGCCAGTCGCTTGTGTTTAATTCAATGCTTCGTTTTAGTTTGGACTTGTTTTGTTTTGATCTAGGTCAATTTAGCCATGATTGCGGTGGCATGTTACCCGTTAACTGTTTGTTTGTATAGTTATTGGTGTCAAGCAAAGATTAAGGACCAAGGAGATTTCCTTTTTATTTACTGGAAGTGAAAAGAGGTTCTAGTGAAGTTGGAGCTTTATAAAAATTTTGGTTCTTTTAAAAATAGTCTTTAGAAAGTTAGTGCTTTATGTTTATTGTGGAACAGGAGTAAACAGTCCAAATGTACAAAATCTATTTTTATGGTAACTTTCAAGTCCTTAGGTGATTCAATGATTGAAGTAACTTATTAAAAAACTCTTTGAAAAATTAAAAATCTTGTTGTATAGTATTTTGCTGCTTTATTACTGATTTCACTTGCAGGGTGTGTCTGAGCACATGTTTTCTAGCAGAATCCAGAAGACAGAATATTAGAGATAAAACAGGGAGGAACATTCCTTGTAAGTGTTCAACCATTCATCAGATAGCTACCTGCCTGTTAAAGGCTTGACTATATCCTAGGTAACAGACAAAAGGTGCTAGGTTCAGTTTAGTGAGTCAATTAACAGTCCATTTGCAGGTTTAAAAAATTTTTTAATGGAACACTGTCTTTAATTTATTATGTAAAAATACCAATTTGTAAATATCATGGATTGAAAAACTGTATAAAGCAAAAATAGCTCTGATGTAAACTTAGAAAACCAAGCATAGGGTTGCATATCACTGGATTTCTTCTCACACCCTTTTTGGTTCTCATGTACGTAACACTGTGTATCATCTTTAGAAAGGGTTCAGTAAGATTGGAAGTAATATCTTGGCAAGAAGTGGGGAGATTATCCCAAACAGAAGCATTGTGAGGAAGAGAAATGCAGGTGACTGTCCTCCACTTGCCTGTAGACTATCCCCCTTACCTTGGTCAGCTTGCCTTTTGGTCACCTTACAGCTCCTTTCCTTTCCCTTGTTAGCTAGCAACTCCAGGCTAGAGTTTGGAATGTCAAAGTGAAATGTCACCTGGGGAGCAGGGCTGACATGTGTCTTAGTTAGCTGGATCTGCTAAGACAAAATACCAGAGATCAGACGGTGTAGACAACAGAAGTTGATTTCTCAGAGTCCTGAGGGCTGGGATGACTCAGGTCTTAATGGGGCCTGTCTTCCTGGAGTATAGTCAGTGGTCTTTCGCTGTGTCCTCACATGGTGAGAGAGAAAGCAAGCTCTGTGGCCTTAGATTGAAAGACACTACTCATCCTGAGGGCTCCACTCTTATGATTTAATTACCTCCTGAAGGCCCTATCTCCAAGTACAATCATATTAGGGGTCAACCTGATTTGGGGGAGGGTACCTTTACGTTCATAGTGACGTAGTTGTCTTACCTAGAGTGCTATAGTATGGGCAGAGTTCCTACTTGGGTCTACACAAAATGAAGAAAGAGCAGGGCCAAAAAGTGGAAGTGAGATGTAGAGCTTTTTTTTTTTTTTTTTTTTTTTTTTTAGGTTTTTGGGGGGGGTTGGTTTTGTCCGGCCCCCACTGGTTTTTTGGGGGCCCACCCAAAACCTTGGG
>CAUYTI010121845.1:0-20459 GCA_963575145.1 Galago senegalensis
TTATAGCTTGCCGAACTTCTTTCTGGGCTCAGCTCCCCGTCTCTGGCTTCATAGATTCTGATTCCAACCAGTTTTTCTTCCTTTGCTCAGGAGCCTCTGACCAGGGTTGCTACCAGTCGGCCATCTTCCCAGAATCCCTCATACTTTATTTTTTCTTATTGTTTCAGGTTCATTGAAGGTACAATTAAAAAGGTTAAAGTATTTGCATTTGTTAGGTAAAGTCCCTCTTATAATGGTGTCCTACCCCCAAGAGGTGTGCTGTACACTGTAACTCTCCACCCCTATCCTCCTCCTGTCTCCTGCTCCCATTTATTGATCTATAGTGGATGTTGTGGTCATTTTGGGCTGCTATAACAACATATTTTAGATTGGGAGTTTAAAAATGATAGAAACTTATTTCTTATTGTTCTGGAGGCTGAGGAATCTGAGACCAAGGCAATGGCTGACTTGGTGTGTGGCAAGGGCCCCCTTCCTGATGAGTACCCCTTCCTGATGAGTACACAGCTCTTACGTGTTCTCAGATAGCAGAGGGACAGACAGGATCTTGAAGACCTTTTTTATAGGACACTGATGCCCCTCATGACGGCTCTGTGCTAGTGACCTAATCACTTCCCAAAGGCCTCACCTCCTAATACTGTCACATTGATGATTAGGTTTCAACATATGAATTTTAGGTGTCATGGATATACAGACCATAACAGGTGGGCCCAGCAATCTGTGTTATAAAAAAAAAAGATATTATACAGAAATTCAGGGATCCACACTACAGAAAACTCTTTGTGATTCATTTTCCTTTGTGTCAATTTTTCTTAATCCTTAAACATTTTTAGCTGTGTTTGTAACTTCTAAGTTATTCTTCCCTTGTGTTCTATAGCCTTTAAGAGAAAGGATCTTAGACAAAACTGAGAATGAGATAAATAAAAATATTCAAGTATATTTAGACTAGAAGGTATTTATTGAAGGTCATAAAAACCCCCCAAACAAATGAGTGCTTTACTAAGAAAGCATTATTAAAACAAGAAATTGATGTAATCAAATATTTAGAAACTAGAGGCTCACGGAGATAGGCCACATTCATAGAATATTAGGAGAAATCTTATCTGAGACCCTCCCCAAACCAATTTCCTGGTATAGACTTGGAAAGGTATGTAGTCAGTAAAATGGCAGTGCAGTGTGGAGTATTGGACACAGGTCTGGCAGAAAGTGTGCCTTGTATGTCTCTGGAACTCTGAAGGGGAAGACAGGTAGGTTAACTGTCTGATTTAAAAGATTCATTTCTTAGTCTTTGAGAAGAGGAGGAGGAGAACGAGGTAACTCTGTAGCATCCTTGATGAAGACACTCTTACCCCAAGGGTGTGCACATTCAGTTCCATTCCTGTAGTTCTCAGGGGAGCCTGCAGATCTGTGGTTTGGCTTTCCACAGCCAAGTCTCCAGGGCTCAGAGCCCTGAACTCAATCTGGAGAGGCTCCTGAGCTCACATGCCAATCTTTTACCATATGAGTAGAAATATGGAACAGGGCAGTATTTGTACCTGTCTGAGAAACTGAAAATTAGATTTCCCGCATTTCACATTGCCTAGTCATCAAAACCACCAGAACAAATTAGTGATTTACTATGAAATGATTATTAAAATGAGAAATTGATTTACCTGAATATTTTCAGGAATTATCTTTCACAGAAAGAATAAGATTCTGTAAGTAGTTTAGGCCATTGGAAAGTACTCATAATTTGATACTTTCCTCAATTATTAGCTCACTCATTCCCGGAGAATGAGTAAACATAGGCAGGGGAGGAAAGCTATAATGTTCTATGGCTGGGACTTGAGATGGACTAGATGTTTACCACCACACTAATTTCTACTAAATCCTGGCCAAACATTTCCCAGATTTTTTTGCAGTGAATAGTAGGAGGCAGTGGTAGTGGGAGGATGGGGATTACTTCATGGAATTTAGAGGTAAATACTGCATTCAAGTATGACCATGAAACCTTCTCACATACAGTTCTTCCTGCTCTCATCCATCATTGGCTTAATGCAAAGAAGAGTGAAATCTTAGACCATGTGCTACTACAGCATGGCAGGAGACTGCATCCTTGAATGACTCCTTGGAGCAGAGCTTCCTGATGACCTCATTAATTGTGATGTGAGATAATCTCTTGGTCTATTCAGACTGATAGCGCACACTACCACAGATTGGGAAGCTTATAAACAACAGAAATTTATTCCTTACAGTTTTGGAGGCTCACGGGCTAGGAATTCCAAGATAAGACCTGCAGGTTTGTTATCTGATAACGTCCTGTTTCCTGATTTATAGTTTAGGGACCGAAGCCTTTTCCCCCCTAAAGATTTGCTGAAAATCACTGATATGAGACAGATTTATTAATGTGGAGAAAAAGCATATACATTTACTTAATGTATATGCATGGGAGCCTTCAGCCTGAAGACCCAAAGATATAGGTGGAATTGTCCATTTTTATGCTTGGCTTCAACAGAGTTTGGATAGCCAGGTAGAAATATGATGAAAAAAATGGGTATAATCTAATGCTAATAGGCTGAATGAGGAAACCCCATGAACCTGTCTATCTAGAGTCTTCTTCCTCATGGATATGGGGCAGGGCACTCTCTGGAATGGGAATCTTATGACCTACAGTCAAACAAGGTGGGTCAGATAATTTCTTTATGGCCATTTTATACACAGGATAATTCTAGGTTTTATGGGTGACTTCCTAAGAAAAGGGGTTCTGGCTTGCATGATTGTCCTGGGGAAGAAGGATTCTAATTTCTATGACTAGCCTCAGGGAAGAATAAGACTGAGAGACAGGAGAGCAGGAAAAGTCAGAGAAAAACTTTGCTTCTAAGGTCTTAATTTTGGGGTCCTGTTTTCTGAGCCTCAGCAACAGAAACTGTGTCTTCTCTGTGTCTTCATATAGCAAAAGGGGTGGTAGTACTCTCTCTAGCCTCTTTTACAGGGGCACTAATCCCATTCTTGAGGGTACCATCTACATGACCTAATCACCTCCCAAAGTACCAGCCTCCTATGACCATCAACAAAAGAGTGAAAGTTTCAACATGAATTTTGGGGCTCTACAGACATTAAGTCCACAGCACAGAGCAAGTGCAATGACCAAGGGGCTGTTGACACCTCAGTGTAGTGAACTAGTCCAACAGGTGGGGACTGTGTACAACACAGGGCTGTCTAATGAAGGCAGGGCTTCCCAGGCAGCCTTCAGCTACAATAAACATGATCATCTTCCAAAGGCCCAAGTTCCTACTGGGGTTAGGATTTCAACAGATGAATTTTTGATGGGACACAAACATTCATTCTATAGCAGCAAGCAGTAAAAGTGTCTATTCACTGAGATTTTAGGAGCTGTTTCAGCATTTATCAGATGCTAGTATAGCTCCTGAAGATGGCAATTCACTAGAATGTCAGGGGACCTCCCTTTTCAATACCCTATTTTCTTGGTGGGCCCCAACATGAGACTTGAGTTCCATATATCCCCACCTCTGGAATCCAGAACTCTTTGTGAAGTTGGCTAACTGATATGACAGATACACCAAAGGTCTACTTTTAGTAAGACTCTGTTGAATCTTTTGAGAGAATATTTATCCTCAGGGTCTGTGATCTAGGAAGATAAGCTTGGCCTGATAACAAAGCAGTGTTTATGTGAGGGAGATGGTGTCTCTGAGTAGGGATTTCTGGGTTTTTTTCCGAATCTATCACTGGCCCAAACTACCTGGATGGGTGATGGCAGTGGAGGGTGGAGTGGGGTAGGGTGGGGGGAGTGGGGTGGTGGATGTGGTGAGGAGGGGACCAGTGAGAGGAGAGGGCGGTTTCATAATAAAAACTGAACAAGTTGTATAATTGGCATTTCTTTGGTTCATGTTATATCTTTCTAAGTGAAATAAATGTTCTAGTTCTTATCTATTAGGGTTTGTTGGATATTTAAATTTGGTTGTATTTTGATGGGTATCTAGCTCATTCTAGGGTTTTTACAGCACTCAAGGAGGTTTTGTAACCTGAGGGATCAGAACGAAGATCCCTGGCCTTCAGCCCATCATTGTGTCTTCTGAGATGTTCATGGCTCATGGTTACCTGTCCCCTTAGGAAGCCGATGGCTCTGTGCTCAGGGTAGGAAAACTTCTAAGTTTCAGAACTCAAGCCTGTATGTAGTCCTTTTTCAAAGTTCCTGTTCACCTTGAGTATGGATAGAAAAGAAAGAAAATTCCCACTTCTTGAGAAATCTGTCACCACTGCCTTCCCTTAATTCAAGGAAGTTACCCAAAGGATTGGGTCACTCCTCTTCAGTTTAAAACACCACCCTTCATTGCTCTTTCTAGTTTATTCTATCTTTATGGATTGGAGCTATAAAAGTAATTGACTCTTTCTTGAAGTTGTGGTTGAAGGAGAGGTTGGTTAGACTTTAAAAACCTCCAATGCTAGCATGTTCTATTTGCGGTAAAAGTGGGGGAGGGAAAAGGATTTTTATTCCTTTGTAAGTCTATGATGGCAAAAACAGAACAAAATGGAAAGCACATATCAAAAACAAAACAAAGAAGAAAAACAAAATAAGAGACACCAATTAGTTTCTCTTAACAGTATTTTTTTTTCCCTTGAGGCAGAGTCTCACTTTGTCTCCCTTAGGAGAGTGCTATGGTATCCTAGCTCACAGCAACCTCAAATTCGTAGGATCAAGCTATCCTCTTGGCTCAGCCTCCCCAGTAGCTGGGACTACAGCTACCCACCACAATACCTGGCTAGTTTTTCTATTTTTATTGGAGAGTGGGGTCTTTCTCTTGCTTAGGTTGCTCTTTAACTCCTGAGTTCAGATAATCCAATTGCCTCTGCCTCCCAGAGTGCTAGGATTACAGGCATGAGCCACTGTGCCCAGCCAACAGCCAATGGTTTGCAACCATTTTTACTTAAATGCCTAATATCTGGAGGTAGAGTATAACAGTCCTTTAATAGCCCTCATGAGACTCTCAAAAAAATGGAGATCTGTTCTCCTCCCATTGCCTCAGAATACCATATACACAGGGCACTACGATTGTTCTCTAGAGCAGCTACCATCCCCAGTGGAGCTGACCCAGTTTCAGGCAGAAGCTGAAATGCTAATCAGACATAGATGTACCCAGCACAAAAGGCAAGGCATATCACTTAAACTGGAAGGCAGCTGGGGCTGGCAAAAATAGACATCTACAGCATGCCAAGTCCTCATTGATTCATTGATTGGATGTGTTTTTGAGCCCAGATTATACATCTGCTAGATTATACATCTCTTTGGGGATGTATAAATATACATCTCCCAAAAGTACCTGGAGGTGGCATGGTGGGAGGAGACTTTCTAGGTGGCTAGATTTCTTCATAAACAGAAACATTTGGAGATACATTAATTATATTTAGAATGAAAAAATGTCTATTAGTTTGTGGTTGCCCTTCATTCTATGTTTGCCCCTTTCCCAGTGTTCCCAGAATCTACAGGTTGATTCGACTCTTTCCAAAGTTCAGCGCATCACTCCTTTGCTGGATACCTGAAGAATTTAAAAATAGGCACATTAGGTCAGCTGTGTGCCCTCACACTGGGATTCCAGGACTCTTAGAAGGTGGCCCCTTCTCCTGAGCACATGTACCTTCTGGATCTTGAATCTCCATGGTGTCTCCATCTCTTTCCAGGGCTTTCCATTGTTTCTGCTACTTTTCATTTTCTAGTTCCTGTTCCATAGTGTATGGAACTCTTAGAATGACAGGTTAATACTTCTCCCCACTTCTTAATTTGTTTTCATCTACCCATCTGCAGATGCACTTAAAAATTATTTACCAGATGCCAAAGACTATGGGTTTCCTTTAGAATTTGATTTCTTCTCTACATTTGAGTACCCTTTCCCTAGGCCTTTGTTTGCTAATACAACCTTGTCTTCAGGGACATACTCAGCCTTTTTCTCTCTCCCCCAACTCCCTGTTGGCTTCCTAATCCTTTCTCTTGGCTCGGTCTGGCTTTGCTCCTAACATGCCTTTGTGGTGGATGACTGGCTCACTATTGGCACAGGTTTTGACAGATTTTTTTAACAACTAGAATCCTGAGCCCAAGAAATAATGTGTAAACCAGCTTTTCTTAATCATGTTCCTCATCCGAACTGCAGAATCCAGAACATGACTGGAGCCCTGACTTTTTCAGGGCTCCTGACAATGGAATGTTGGAAACGGGAAATTTAATGTTATGTCTACCAGTCATATAGATGATACTCAGATATGTTTATGTAATACTAATATTTATGAGCATTTTTAGTTATAAAAATTTCACCCTCTTTAGATCCCACCTATTCCCCTAAGACTTCTACCTTGTTCTTCATCACTGTTCATTTTCACTACACATTTTGGCATTTGATCACTATTTTCTAGTATTGTCTAGTTTCCTGTGTACCTTGTTACCTAGTACAATGTTATCAGATACAATGTAAAAATAAATAAAACGTGGAGGAAATAGTACCAAGATCTTTCTACCTTCTAAAGATCAATAGTAAACATTCATGGTTTTTAATTTATTTATTTCCATATGTAATAAATTCTATTTTTATCCTACAGAGAAACTTCTTTCTAACTGATAGAGACTTTATTAATAGAAACCAAATTAGAAGAAAGAATACAGAGAATATTTTTTCATTTTCTACAGTTATTGATCTTTTTCATAATTCTGAACTCATAATTATTGAGCATGACTTCCTGGTAAATTCTACAATTAGTTTTAAAATACACACCTACCCATCTGTACAAATCTACCCAGCAGGGCAGCTCCTCAGCTTTCAACATTTATGGTCTATGAATATAAGTGTTGACTGAAGGTCTTTCACTAACTTTAGTGAAGGTATACAAGAGTGAGGTATTTGTGTAGGGTGAAAGGAGGTCTATGGCAGTCAGATGAAAAATGTTATGCCTATCATGATATCATTCTCAGGTCTTTTGAGAGTGACACAAGGAACTTCATTTTAAAAAATTTCTGTTCACATGCAGAGGCAAGTGCCCATATCATATCAATGGGAAAAAATTGTACATCAAGCTGATCTGTTAATTCTTTTGATTCACTGTGTCTCAAAAATGATGCAAGTGATAAACTGTGAACATATCAATAGGAATGAAGATGGGAAAGGCGAGAATCCAATGAAAACAAGAGAAACTGTTCTCTCTCAAATTGCCACCCACTATCATACGAAGATAAATGAGATAAACACACAATACACATGCCCACTTTGCCCATGCAATTGTGGCAAGGCTGAGTCAGACTATATACAGAAAATGATATGAATATTCTGCTTGGAAATCCAGTCTGAAAACAAAGAGAGGAAATGACTTAGCAGGGGATTTGCACATGAGCTACCTTGATTCTAATCACAGAAGATCAAAATGAACTACCCAAAGATACCACTGGCTTTACATTATGAAATTATTGGATAATAATTATGTCATATTTTTGAAATTTGTTTAGAATTCCAAGATTATCTGTGGGACTTCTATCACTTGGCTTCTAAGCAAAATGACCCCAACTGGGATTATGGCAACACAGTTTTGGAAATGATGTTTATAAATGATGGTGTACCAGAGACTCAGGTAAAAATAAGGGAGTCATATTTTCTGCCCTGCTTACAAATGGGATGGAGGTTATTTGATTAAAACATCATAGCAGAGATAATTTAGTAAAACAGTGAAGCCAAAATAGGGCTGGTCAGCAAGATCCATGTACTATCATTCAAATGCAATTATTTTCTTGGTTACAGTACAGATTTAACTGGGGAAAATATGTGTGCTACTAGTTTTGATTTTGAGTTTTTGAGCTTGGAACAGACTATGCCTGGCAAATTATAGTGGTGTGGTAGGGCTGGAGGTTCGAGATGAGGGCACTGGCCATTTACAATCAGGCAGACATGTTTGAGGAAGTTAATTTTATGAAACAGAAGCAGAAGTAGGAATAGGAGCATAATTTCAAAGGAAACCGAAGTTGATGCTGTTATGTAGAAAGTATGATGATGTTTCTGTCTCTCAAGGCTCCCTTTTCAGCCTTGACAACAATAAACACAATGCTAGTTTTGCAAAAAAACTCTCCCAAACAGAAAACCCCCCAAACAAAAAACCCAAGCCAAACTGAACTCCTGCCCTGTCTAGAGGACATGGGGTGGGCATGCACACATGTGACCTGTGGTTAAAGAACAATGCTTGGTGTTAAGCAGGTACAGTGAGAAGGTGGAGCTGGGATAAAATGTTAAACAGTGAGCCATCATTAGTGGACTACTTAGAAGCAGAATCTCCTTTTATTGAAGACAATTAATAAATCAAATAAGGCCATTTACTTTTTAATAAAATAGTAATAAAGATCCTGAATGAAGGAACTGCAGCCAGTGTAGAGAAATGTGGAACAAGAACAGTGTGGATCACAATCTCCACCAGCCTCTTTACTGAAACTAGCCTTTTAGTAAAGTAATGCCACCTGGTGGTCTAGGCATGCTTTGTCCCATAGCCAATCACCACATGTACTGTGTTTCCCAGAAAATAAGACCTACCCAAAAAGTAAGCCCTAGCAGGATTTCTATGCATTTGTTAACTATAAGCCCTACCCTGATAATAAGACCTAGTGATGGGCGTGGCTATGCAGATACTCAGATACATGCATTTTGGCACTGAGCGATAAGGAAGACTGGAATACCTTTTATCTGCCACAGCTCCTTTCTCCCAGCCGTTAGCACTTGCACAGGTGTGCATGTCATGTAGTAACCACGGTCGCAGGCATCCTATTGTGCACGTGCTAACGGCTAGGGGAAAGGAGTTCACGCATCACTAGTGCCAGTCCCAACATCAGCTCCCCTGTCAGGTTCTAGAAGAAGATGACTTAACTGTATTTGAATAAATGTAGATTGTTGTATTATACTTAATAAAAATAAGATATCATCTGAAAATAAGCCCTAGTTTGTCTTCTCGAGAAAAAATAAATATAAGGCAGTGTCTTATTTTCAGGGAAACATGATAGCTATTTTGATTTAACTTGATTAAAATTAGAAAAATAAAAATTCCATTTCTTGGGTGCATTCACCACATTTCAAGGGCTCATTTGTCACAAGTGGCTACTGCATTGGACAACACAGAGATCAGTCTATTACTGTGGAATGTTCTACTGCACAGCACTAGAAGAGCATTGTCTTGGGAGCCTGGTATTGAATCCTTACTCTGCAAATTACCCTTTGTTTCCCCATATTTAAGATGGGGGTAGGTAATGTCATCTAACTTCTGGAGTTGTTATGAGGCTTTTTTAAGTGAGTTATTTTTAAATAAAGTGAATGTTAGTTTGAAATCTCACCAGCAGTGTAGAAGTGTTCCCGTCTCTCCACATCCATGCCAGCATTTGCAGTTTTGGAACTTTGTGATGTGGGCTATATGAAAAGTATAGAGAACTCCTAAAGAACTAAAAATTGACCTTCCATTTGATTCTGCAAATCTATTACTAGATATCTACCCAGAAGAACAAAAATCATTTTACTACAAATTCATTTGCACCAGAATATTTATTGCAATCCAATTCATAATTGCTAAATCATGGAAGCAACTCAAATGTCCTTCAACCCATGAATGGATTAACAAATTATGGTATATGTATACCATGGAATACTATTCAGCCATAAAACAATGGAGACTTTACATCTTTTATGTTTACCTGGATGGAGTTGGAACGTAGTCTTCTTGTAAAGTACCTCAAGAAAAGAAGAAAGTCTTCAACATACTCAGTAGTATTATGAAACCAATATGTAAATATATATACTCTCATAAACAAAAATATAGTCTAGCAAGGAGGAGGGTGAGAAATGAGAGGGGAGGGGAAGAGGGAAGATGATTGGTGGGAAGAGGGAGAGCATTTGGTGGGATCTCAACTAATGTGAACAATGCAAGGGTATATTTCAAAACAACTAAGTGTAAATTTTAAATTTCATACTACAAAAAATAAGTGAGGTGATGGCTATGTTAATCAGTATTATACTTAAGCATTCCACATGGTATATCAAATCATCACCCCATAAATGCCTGCAGTTATGATTTTGATTAAAAATGAATAAAGTAAATAGAAGTGTGCAGAACCATGCTTGACACACAGTAGAGCTATATTGATAGTTTTTAAATGAATAAATGCCTGATGCCTATATTCTCTAGTTTGTGTGCATTTATGCTCATGTTAATTTTTTACAGTAATGATGACTAACATTAATTGCACACTTAATCTTGTTGACTAAGCTTTTTACCTCCTTTGTTTGAGTGCAATTAAAATCTCATGAGGAAGAATCTGTTATTACTACTTAATAGGTAATAATGTTGAGCCCGAAGATCACTTAGCTAAGAAATGATTTTGAACTTGGCTGACTTTTAACTGCTATAGCATTTTCCAGTATGGCAAGCCACCAGACTCTGAAGTCTATGCTATATTGTCTTTTATTCTTTAAACTAAAAGCAATAGATGTTTCTCCAGGCTTTAACTCTGATTAAAGAAATGCTTCAGGGATAATTTGCGTAATAACAATAGCTAACCACCACAAATAATATATGTATTATACAGTACTTAATATATGCCAGGCACTGATCTAGGAACTTAACATGTACTATAATAATTAATTTAGTCCTCAGAGTAAATCTGTGAGTTAGATGCTAGTATCACCTCATTTTATAAATGAGTAAATTGAGGTGCAGAGAGTTACAGTAACTTGCCTGGTTCACACACCTGGTAAGTCACACACTAGTACACTCAAATTCTATTTCTAATGTCTGTTTTCATCAACCTGTGCATACGGCCTTTCAGTAAAGGGGAGAAGAGCACACAGGTAGCTGACCTGGGAGGCAGATGCTGTCTGACCAACACAGAATAGATACTGGTGCACAGAACCATCAGAGCCAAGGAATTTTACTTGATAGCTACTGAACTACTTAAACAAGGCTATTTCAGTCCTGCGTGCTAGGCGTGCATATCCTGACTCGCCCTTTCCTTGGGGAAAATAGGGAGAAAAGTACATACATGGAAATGTACTACGAGCTGCTGCAGCAGATTTGGCAAGGACTGTGGACCACAGTCTCTCAGCAAAGGAGGAGCGCTTCCCTGCCAACGGATGCTTGCTTCTCAACAGCAGGTCCTTAGGATCCCCCTGCACACTTCCCAAGCTCCCTCCATATCACCTGGAGGCAAAAAGGAAAAGTGATGGATTTGGGAAGTCAAAGCTAAGCAAAGACCCACTCTCTGCTTGCAATTCTCAAAATACTTTTCAATGAAATAAAGCATTCTGAGTCAGAGGATATGACATTCTCATTTGCATGATTCAGAATGGCAGTGACGCCACGGGCAGTCAGTCACTGGGGAGGAGTTCCCGAAAGTGGAAACAGTGAACAATTAAACAGGCACTGTAGCTGGCACCAAATGAATTATCTTAGATAACTGAAGCTGTTCCACTGGCCCAGTCACAGGAAGCATGTGGCTATCAGAAGTTCACAGTAGGTGATTCCTGTTACCGCCCCAACCTTTTCCTTGAGATGCAGCTGATGGTGGACAGTTTTCTGAGAGGCATAGAAGTTGCTGAGTTCCTGACCCAGGATAAGCATTTAGTTAATATCCATCTCTGTTTTTGCAGTGGCTCTGAGAGCCTTTGTATTGTATTAGGATGGGAATTTGTAACCTGATAGCCGTGTAAGAGGAACAGGCTCTTTAAGGCATCTATAATGCTCTTAATTTGTATGCAAAAGATTTGATTTTGTGCCCTGGGAGAATGGCCCACACTTTCTGTCATATTCTCAAAGGAGTCTCTGGCTTCCCAAAGAGCAGAACCATGTTGGTGATAATTGCACAGTTTAAAGGACACAAACAAACTTTTCTTATAAATTATAGGGAAATCAACTTTTAAAAGCTGGACTCTGTTGATTAAGCAACAGCCTACACTGCCTGCTTCATCTCTGAACATAAACACACCAGAAGCCCTCACAGGTTCCTATTTTAGAAACACATGGGCATTTGGGCAAGGCTGCCCTGTCGGACGCAGCCAATTTAACAGCCCATTTATTTAGTGGCCTTCCTGTCCAGTCTCTTCTGTTCCCTAAAACGTTTGCTGTGTTTTGGAAGATAAATAGACCAATAGGATTGCCCTATGCACTTTTAAAGAAACACCACCTATATATTGATGAGTTTAAGACGTTGGCTGTGGATTTCTGCTAGGGAATGATGTGAATAGTAAAAAGGAGGCATTTGTCGAGCAATCAGCCGGGTGGGGAGAGCTGAGTTGTGCTCGCTTGCTCTGTGCCGGTATGCACACTGATGCCAACAGGCTTTGACAGTTGAGGGGCTCATTCCTGACTGCTGTAGAGACCCACCCTCACCCTCCCGGGGTGCCTGGGTTCAGACTCGTTTCCTCTGGGGTCACCTGGGGGCAAACACTCCTTCATAATCTCACCCAGCGTTTGTGCATAATTAGAATTTGGTTGCTGGTGTTCGGGGGTGGGGGGGAAAGCTGTGGGTTGCCGAAAATGAGTCAAATCAGGCGGTGATCTTGGTAGGAACCATAGGAATGTGAGCAAATGGAACTCTGCCTAAACATTTCTTTTTCAGTGTGTTGATAATTGAAATAAACCACCTGCAGCAAGAGAAAACTTGTTCAAACCGTTTTTACTTTCTTTCCCCACCTTACTGTCAAACTCCACAGCTATCTTTCCTACAGTGAGTCATTGAGCAGCCATTTGCTGCCAAGAAATCACTTATTTTGGCATTCTGTTAACTTCTGTCCCTGGCGAAACCCAAATTATAGTAGAAGAGAGAGTTAGAAGAAGGTGTCCTGATGAAGATTGCTATAAATATAGCTTTCTTACCGATAAGCCAAAAGTGACAAGAACAAACAGTTCAACTTCTATTTCAGTGTGGAAATAGAAAAAGAGGGTTGGGGATGTTGACATCAGCAGAAAACGAGAGCTCATTTTGTTACTGTGCCCCCCCCCCCCAAACTTCTTTCTTCTGAACAAAGACTTTATTCCAGAAAATAGTTGGAACCAATAAAAAGATCTTACACTGGCACTGGGAATGATTGATTAATAAGCTCTTCTGCTTAAAAGAATAAGAATTTTTTTCATTTAAAAGATTAAAATATGAGAAAATCCACTTTCCACTGCCATTTTGCTGCCATAACTGAAAAGGAGCTGTGACATGATAAAGATCTCCTGGAGAGCCTCCTTACTCAGACTGCGAAAGCTGGAAGCTTGTTAGAAATTCAGATTGGGGGGCTCCCCTCCAGACATAGTGACCTATAACCTGCATTTTAATAAGACTCTTGGCGGGTTGCGTGCACAACCGAGCTTCAGAACCCTGGGTTAGGGTAGTATTTCCTAAGCTGGGATAATCATCCTAGTCACCTGTGTGGAGCTCTTAAACAATACTGTGGAGAGATAATGCCTGAGTCTTATTCTACCCACTTTTTGGTTTACCAAACTTTCTCTTTAACTGTAGTCAAGGGACACTAACCAGTGACCATAGCAAGCTGATCTGTCCAGGCTCGTAGCCTATTCTGCAGTATTTCAAAGCCTTCCTGCACGTTCCACATGGTGTGTGTGTTGACCAGAGCCTGTTGTGTTTGTTCCTAATGTAAATAAATAATAAACTGACAAAATCTGCATGTGAAGAAGGACGTGGCCTGGTTTGTTGATTGACAGCAATTCTACATGATTTAAAACATTTTTTAACTCTACGAGGTTATGCTGCAGTTTCTTTACAAATGTCCTTAAGTTTTTGTTCTACTTCAAAGAAACTAAAACTGGAGAGTGTATACCGTGCCCTGTGGGTATGATATATGCAAGAAAGGTAATTTCATAGTTTGAGCAGGAGTCCTATATAGGAAACAGAGCCCCTACCATACATCAAAAGGGTGTCAAGAGCACATCTTTATATGTTTCATTTCCATATAAAGTGTTATACCCTAAAGATGGATATGCGACCTAATTTGGATGTTTTTTGGGGGGATTTCTTGTTTCATAAAACATTGGTGTTGAACAAATCGTATGGTAGTTGTAATTTTGTCAGAGTTTTTACTACATGTGTTCCTGGATCTCATCTCAGACCACTGAATTCGCGTAGGGCTCAAAATACCTATTTTTAAAAAGCTCCGACAATATGCGAGGCTTGGAAATTATTGAATTAGAGAATGCCGGTTGACCAACCAATATTGCAGAAGTAGGAAAAATTTAACAGGTTTAGATATTTTAAAAATGTTACCAATATATTTGCTAAAGAATTTTCAGAACTGTAGTAATAAAAAATCTCAGCTGATTCCACAGACTGTCTTTTGGATATTATCTACACTTCCTGGTATAATGTTTTTGAAGTTTTCCTGGGACTAGGTCAGCTGGCCTTTCTGAAGAGGAAGAGCTTTGGATCAAAATCTCCCTATGTCAGTTTCCGAATATTTAAATCTTCCTCTGCAGCCTGCTGCCCTGCAGTTGGTCATAGGGGCACACATACTTTCTTTGGGGAGATTCATTCCTCTCCAGTGACTTCCTGTTTCCTTAATCCCCAATCCCTAAAGGGACATAGGAAACTGAGCAAAGGGAGTTTTGAAGAGATCAAGCTGTATTGCCGCTCCCTGGACTAGAGGCCTGAGCTTGTCCTTTGATCCCCTCATCTGGTTTATTTAACCACTATACACGCCTTCCAGACTCCCAAGGAAACCTGGATGCTGGTAGGTTATGAATCTATGGAAAGATAAACAGCCTTCAAATGACATGAGGGTTGGAAAATGAGATTATCACCTGCCTTTTAAATTAGAGATGACAGCTACAGTTATTCCTGGATTAGATTTGGGTCTTGTCTTTAAAGGTTTAAGAATGTAGGTTTTAAAAATGTTTTAAATGAGCCGTCTTCTGGACCTGGCCCCGTGTCTGTGGTCCACTCCCCTGGCTGCTCTGCATAGCTTCAATATTTGGCAATCAGATACGTACTCAATGCCCACCAGTGCACTCGCCTTTCCTGGGGCATTTGCTATAGGAATGCACATTCTGGCTTTATTGGATGAGAAATGCCATGGTTTATTTTGATGTGCAGAGCAACAGTTGAAATATGTGCTCTATGTTGAGGGTGACTGTGTGACAATAATGGACCCAGGCACACTTATTTATAAGTCAAAGTGAGACCTCAGTGACTTCATGGTTGGCCCTGGAATCTTCTGTCTGGTTATAATTTGCCACCCACCTCCTCTTTAATTACCAGGGAGACTGGAGAAGGAGACCATTCAAATCCAAGCACACTAAAATGCACCAAATGTCTTTGAGAAGAGACCTGCCAAGACTCTGAGGTAAATTCTATGGCTTCTAACATGATGCCTGTGTTTCTCAAACTTGCCTGGTCTTAAAGCCATTACTTAAAAAATTTATATTTTTCCCAGTACTTTCCAGGGATTTCCACTCACTAAGTCTGTTGTGGGAGGGGCAAAGTTATTCCTATGAATAGGCAAGTTTGGGGACCCTTGCTTTAACTAGTATTTAATCACAGGATTTATTTCAGTCTGATGCCTTGTAAATACTGGTTGCTCAATCAGTGAAGACTAGTGATGCCAGAGTGGGAGGGTGTGCTCAGGATTTCTTGTGACTCTGACAGAGCCAATGGCAGTGTGTGGTGCTCTAAGCAGCAGGACTGTTCAAGAAAACTTCTGCAGAACCAAGATCTCATCTGAACTCACGAGAACATCACAGACGCCAAAATTGCCCATATTTATAACACAGTGATAATAAGACTTCTGGGTGGCGCCTGTGGCTCAAAGGAGTAAGGTGCCGGCCCCATATGCAGGAGGTAGGAGGTTCAAACCCAGTCCCAGCCCAAACCCACAAAATAATAATAATAATAATAATAATAATAATAATAATAATAAGCACTTCTTAACTCATAGTAGTTGCAAACACCAATCAACAACATATTTAGCCTTTATGAAATAAAGATGCCAAATTTTAGGTATTTTTAAAATATAAGTATCATTAAATTGGCAAGTTGAATGAAAAGGAAGTAAGCTTTTCTACTCTGTCTCCATATCTAATGTGCATGTATGTGTAGGTATGTGTATGTATACATAAATGCATATATGTGTATAGATACATATTGTACATATGTTCATGTTTTTATATGTGCAGGGACATAGATAACACTAGGTATAGAAAGTTTGTGGACTGTACTTGACTTATATTAATATTAGCATTGGAAATTGTTCAAGTAGCAGGGAGCTTACAAATAATTGATTTCAATTGCTTCACCTTACCCACCAGGACACACAAACCTGAGGAAGCTAGAATGATACAGTTACTGCTGGAGCCAAGAAAAAAGAATGGTTACGCTAAATGTTTGTACATTTTATTTATTTTAAGTCAATTTCATGACGGTAAAGATTTTGTGCTAGAAAATGCACACATTTTCAGTGTATAGTTCAATGAGTTTTGAGTATGTGCTTGTGTAACCACCCTGCTGATTAAACAGGTAACATAACCATAGCCCCAGAAATTTCCTTTGGGCCCCTTTGCAGTGAATCACCTGCACCCCCAGATCCATGTCACTACAGCTCTGATTTCTAATGTTTTAGATTAATGTTGCCTATTCTAGAATCTCATATACATGGAATCATACAACACGTGCTCTTTCTTGCTTGGCTTCTTTTGTTCAATAATTCATTACTGAGGCTGATTCATGTTACTGCACATTTCAGGAGTTTGCCCCTTTTGATTACTGACCAATATTTTAATGAGTGAATTTACCACATTCTCTTATTTATTCACATGTCAATGTATATTTGGGTTGTTTGTACATTTTAACTTTTATGAAGCTGTTGTCAACATTCATGCACACATGTTTCTATGGATATATACATATATTTATATATATTTTATATATTTTGATTACATACACAGGAGCAGAATTGAGAATTGTTGGATCATAGTAAGTATACGAGTAGGCTTAACGTCTCGCTGTGTTTTGAATTTGCATTTCCTGATAACCAGGGATCTTAAGCATCTTTTCATGTTATTATTGGTCACTTGTATTCCTTCTTTTGCTTGTTCAATTTTTTTGACTATTTCTTAATATTACTTCATTGAATTTCTTGTTTTATTATTGAGTTTTTTTTTTTTTTAGAGACAGTCTCACTTTGTCATGCTCGGCAGAGTGATGTGGTGTCACACCTCACAGCAACCTCTAGCTCTTGGGCTCAGGAGATTCTCTTGCCTCAGCCTCCAGAGTAGCTAGGACTACAGGCACCCGCCACAATGCCCAGCTATTTTTTTTGTTACAATTTGGCTAGTGCGGGCTTGAACCTGCTACCCTAAGTATATGGGGCTGGCGTCCTACTCTCTGAGCCACAGGCGCCACCCTATTATTGAGTTTTAATAGATCTTTATGTATTATAAACATCTTTTTTTAAAAATACATGCATCACAAATATTTGCTCCCAGTCCATGGTTCACCTTGTTTTCTTAATAATGTAATGAATTAACCAAGCATTTTTTAAGTATCCACTTTATTTGCTCTATTGGCTTCTTAGCTATACTAATTTTTATTAATACTTAATAGTTGCTCTAGGCCTAAATCTTATCCAAGTTCATTTAGAATCAATGTTGTAACACTTCACATGTCACAGTTCCTAGTTAACACTAACCATTTTTCTTTGCAAATACCTTATAATAATATAATTCTGTTTTCCCTTCCAATCCTCCTTTTGTGCAATTTTTGTGGTCTGTTTTGCATCAAATGCAAAATGTCCACCTTTGAACACTGATACTATATTTTTGCTTTAAAAAGGAAATTACAAGAACTATAATAAAAACGTATTTCCTAATTGATATTTCCAATGGTCTTAAATTCTAGTAGGTTTGAGTTTCTGTGTGTTGTTTTTTCCCTCTTGCTCAAAGAATAGCCTTTAGCATTTATTTTATCATAGATTTTGTGCTGATAAATTCTTTTAGCTTTTGTTTACCATAAATGACTTTTTAAGTCCTTAGTTTTAGAGGATACTTTTAACAGACGTATTTGTCCTTATAGTTACATCTCAGGGGTTCCTCATCCCTCTCTGTAATCTGTTATTTCCATCTGTTACCGTTCCCATCTACCTTAATCTATCTACCTTACCAAATAAGGTAATAGAAATAATCTCTTTGAACTTCAGTTGTCCCATAAGCAAAATGAAAGGATTAGGTTGGAATGTGTTAGGGTTTCCACATGCGGTAATATTTTCAAGAATCTTCCCAAAGTATGTCTTGATTGCTGGGCTGATTTTAATAAAAGTTCCACAGGTCTCTGTTAAGAGCTATTCTCTTTTGAAATAACTACATTTTTTCATTGTAGGAGATGCTTAAATAATTTTTATCCCCAAATAAACTGTATTTAAAAAAAATAAGCTTTGCAAAAACTTACGTGTTTGGTTTCCAATCTAATCTCTCCTTTTATCATTTTCTACTGAAATATGGCCGGAGCTTAGTGGCAATGTCACTTTTTTCACAGTTGATTTTAGTGGATTGGATGAATGGCTTAGCAAGTGGATTTGTAAATTGGCTGAGGCCTGTTTTGATAGTGAACCAAATAGGGTACATATCAGTGTATCTATTCACTTACCAGACAGCAGTGTGAGAACTTACCTTTTTTCTCCAGTTTGGCTGAGACTTGGCATCTTTGGGCTCCTCTGCTTAGTAAAGGAGATATGTAGCCTTAGCACTGTGTGGTCTGCAGTGACCTTGATTAAAAAAAAAGGTCTGTAGCTGGCCTTCTTGGTGCTAAATGGAGTCACACCAGATACAGTAAAGGCCAGGGCCCCAGGTGGATGACCCTCTGATACCACTTTTTTTTTTTTTATTATTTTTTTAATCAAGGTATCTGGCTTTCTGCCTTGGATTCCTGATTAGTACTTATGGTCCTCTTTGGACCCTGTTACATATTTCAGCCCACTGAGCCAGGGACTTGATAGTGTCCACAGCACTTTCTAGAATCCTTTTCTAGTGTCTCTAGATCCCATATAGTCATAGTCATTTATTAAGAGCCTGATACAAAAGCAGATCATTGACTTGGCACAACGATGGTCCCAGATGCCAGAAAAACCACTGCCTAGAAACCCCTGCTGCTGGCTGAGGGTAAGGTTACTCCTAGCAGGCTGGTGTTCCTCTTGGATGTCAGCAGTAAGTAGAATCCCACATCCTGGTTTTCATCCTTGCTCTTTTATGCCTTGTTTTAGAAATGGAACATGAGACTTCTTATGCCTTATGGGTAGAAATGATAAATTTAGAACTGTGTCAACTAGCAAATTTTATGGATAAGATGGAAGGACATCTCCAAAGAAAGAAGAGCCTTCTTTGCTATACCATTCAAAATTCTTATAGTTGACTTCAGCATAAGTTTTCTCTAAGATTCTAGGTAATCTTTTCTCTGTTATTCTGCTATTACAAAGACTAGAATTGAACTTTGTTTGGGTTGTTTGTTTTTCAGATAAAGAGCATACATTTCAGCTAATACAACTATAAAAACACAAACTAAAATTGTTTTTCTGATAAAACAGTAACTTTTTCTGAGTTTCACAAACTTCTAACTTTTTCTTATGAATCTGAGACTGCTGGCGTTGGCTTGGCGCTGGAAGTTGGCCTTTGAGTTTTAGGAGACATTTCCTCAGATTTACTGAGTCATATGGTGCTTATCTGCGATTACGGCTGGTGGGAATAGTAGTTCCTTAATGTTCTCTTGATTTGCATGTTATCCTTAGTTCTTAGCAACCCAAACCCAAATTAAAACCATATTATTTTAATAGGAACCTTAATAATTGTTGATAATAGACAAGAAAGGAAAGCATTAAATCAGTCGTTCTTCTATTCAGCCCTTTCGTCATAAAGATGCAGTCTGTCCACGCAATGATTTAAAGGGTATCAAAAGAAGGTGTAATAAGGTAAAGCAGAATTAAAATGAAGATTTTAATTATAGCCAATGGGGAGGACAGGCTAGGAACTTTTTTATGAGTTTATTTTAGTATTACTGGAAGAAGTACCAATGGGTGGTAAACACACTGTTTCACAAAGGTCATCTTTTACATGATCAATTGATTTGGTGAAAGGGAATTCAGTTTACCAAATGGCAGTAAATTTGCTTTGACTTTGATTCATTATTTCAATGCCTTTCTGGCACCTTATGGTAATTACTTTATGTGCTCTTAAAGAAAGGTATCCAGACAGTGACTTCTCATAAAACATAAAATTATGTGAACAAAACTGTCTGCAATCTTCACAAATTCTTCATTAGTAACCAGTGTATTAGTTTGCTAAGGATTCCACTTAGCGAGGCCCCAGTCTGGGGGGCCTAGATAACAGACACCTATTTTCTCACAGTTTTGGAGGACAGGGAGTCAGACATCAAGGTGTCAGAGGGCTGGTTCCTGCTTTTTTTTTTTTTTTTTTTTTTTTTT
>CAUYTI010121849.1:0-14529 GCA_963575145.1 Galago senegalensis
CTCTTTTTCACATTCATTCCTTATCATTCCTTCACGCACCATTCCCCTACTAGGCACAGGCTTCCTCTCAAAATTACAAGCAACCCTGATGATTCCTCCTGGCTGCCACCTCTCACTATCCATCCTTCTCCTCTCTAACCCCTTCCCTACAGCCCCTCCATTCTCTCAATCCAATCTCCCTATAGACCCCGTCATTTGGGACACCTCTCTTCCTTCTGTAGCCTCCCACCATTCACCCATTCTCATTGCTCTCTGACCCCAACATTTATATCCTACCCTTAAACAGTACCCAATTCACACAGTGGTCCTCAGGGGCTTTAAACCATTTATCTTCAAACTCTTGTTGGCTGGTATTCTCAAACCTACTAACTTCCCCTACAATACTCCCATCTTTCCTGTTAAAAAAACTCCTGAAGGTTCTTTTCAGTTAGTGCAAGACTTATGAGCCATCAATGAAATTGTTCAGCTTATTAACTCAGTAGTCCCTAATTCCTATATCCTACTATCTACCATTCCTTCCAATATCTCCCACTATACAGAAGGTCTCAAAGACACCTTCCCCATCCATGAGCTCTCCCAATCTCGCTTTGCCTTCACCTGAACCGTCCCTGATTCCTCCACCAGCCAATAACTCACCTGGATGGCTCTTCCACAAGGATTTAGAGACCATCCTCATTACTGTGGTCAGGCACTTTGGGCTGACCTTCAGAAGTTAACTGTACTGAAAAATTCCACTGTTCTTCAGTACGTAGATGACCTTCTCTTATGGAGCCCCCCCCCCCCCACTGTCTTCTGGCAAGATGCTATTCACTAACTTTCTTTCTGCACCACCAAAGTGTATAGAGTGTTCCCTTCCAAAACCCAGTTAACCTCCCCTCTGTCCAATACCCTGTCAAACACTTGCAGGAATGAGAAAAACTCATTCAGGCCGTCTCCTCCTTACCCCTTCTCTGAACAAAAAATGACCTCCTCTCCTTCCTGGGAAGTTCTAGGATATTTTAGAGCCTGAATTCCCAAATTCACAGCCTTGGCTAAACCTCTATACACTGACAGTAAATGTCCTTCAATTGACCTCCCAGACCTGCACCAGCTTTGGTCAAATTTCTTCCTCTCTATACAATCCTCTCTGTTCTGAGCACTCTCCTCCATCTCCCTGACCCCCACAATCCACTTAACCTCTCAGTGTCAGAACACCAAGGAAGTGCAGTAGGGGTCCTAACACAATAATCACCTCTCAATAGCATTCCTCTCAAAAGTGATAGAATTCAAAGCCCTAGGGTGGCCTTCTTGCCTCCAAGCCACATTCTTCCTTTTTCTGGAGAACCAGAAACTTACCTGCCATGCCCCCTACATATTTACTTACCCCTCATAACATTCTATCCCTTTTAAAACACCAACACTTATTATCTTTACTTTCCACACTTCCTATACTCCAGCTCCTAATCCTCTTTATAGAAAATCCTAACCTCCAATTTCTCTTCTTTGTACATGCAGATATTTATATAAATTTTTATGTTAAATAAATCTTTAATTATTATAATAATCCAACTTGGTCATAATTTTTAGCTTTTTTATATCTTATTGTATTCAGTTTACTAATATTTTGCTTTAGGTGATAGCTATGTTCATAAGTAAGGTGACCAGATTTTAACATTGGTAAAGCAGGACACCACTGGGGGGGGGGTGTTCTTAATTAAAAATTTGGTCTATGTGGAGCAACAAAATTTTTCATAGAACGCAAAAATAGTATTGTAATATATTTTTTTAATTTCACCATAAGTACAATTTACAAATATAATACATTACAAAATTATGTATAGTATTATTTTATTCTTTGGCATATTTCTCATTTGAGTGAATTTTTTTTAGTAGATTGCTGTTGTTGTTTAAAAGGTCATGAAATTTTTCACAAGAATTTGTTAAATTATATTTCACACATAAAATGGCTTTCAAAATCTCAACACTTAATTGTGATTTTTCTGATGTCCACACTTTATTTACCATAGGAAAACCACGTTCAGTTGCAGCATTAGTTCCTGGTAAGGACTGCGCATATCCCACAATTTTTAGTGCATTATTGTATGGAATATGGTTTGTTTCAAAATGATGAAATGTTTCTAAACATGTGTTTTCTAGTGTGATTTCTGCTGATGCCCAAGAGTTAACCTTTTCCTTATCAATATATTTTTTTAATAATGATACCTTGTAAGTTGTGTCACTTTCAAAGCCAGCGCTAGACTTTTTGCCACCACTATAAAATATAAATAATACAAGTACTGTCTGCTAAATTCATGAAATAAATAAATTACTTACCTAAATTATCTGAATAGCTGATTTGTTGACATCACTTGTTTAACTAGCACTAGTACTCAGTACGATGTGTATCATCTAAGAGACAGTTACAAAATGTTTTCATGGTTGCCAATGCCAAAAAATGCCATTGTTCATTAAGTCCAAACAATAGTGGTCAAATTCTAACAAGTGATCAACAATGCAAACTTTGATAAGCCTTTCTCAATAATCAGTTCTCAACAATTATTTGTTAAAGTTTAACATTATAAAATTAACAAAAATAATATAAAACTTATATCCTGGCAAAATAGCTGCATGGCAGTGTTGGGACCAGAATTGCCACTGAGAGACCACCACACACATGTAAAGACAAAAAGTGCTTTATTTTGCAAACATATGCCTGGGCCACTCTTCCCTTCAGTGTGGCTGGAGGAAGGGCAATCCCCTAGTGAAGCCAGCTGAGTTTTCTAAAGCACATAAAGGAATTTCATCGGGTCTTTTGTTGGGCATAACTGCTATTGGCTGAGCTGTTTATGGTTAGGGACCTTCTAGAGAGGAGGGGACTACTTGTTTGTTCCAGACAGTTTGACTCCTTCTGAGCTAATTGTCCTTGCTTGGAAGCAAGGGAGGGAGCCAGTCTCCTTCTGATACCAATTCCACCTGGGCGACCTTGCCCAGGAGGGGAGTAGGGAGTTTACATTAGCCTTTTCATTTCCGAATGAAGTTACATTAACCTCTTCATTCCCAAATGGAGTTACATTAACCTTTTCAGCAGCCAAAAACCATATATTCCCTTCCTGTTGTCCCGCCATCCCCTAGCTTGTTGTGCACTCTTTCCAAAAATCGGGACTTTTTTAAAACGCTGCGGGATGTGGGACAAATTGTTAAAAATTAGGACTGTCCCTCCAAAAGCAGGACATCTGGTCACCTTATTTGAAATATTCCCACGCAGAGATAATGCCCGTTAGTTGAATCAGTCTCTTTTCCCTCCAACTCAATTTGTTCTAACAAACAAGAGTGGGACACAGGGATAAAAGGAGCAAGAGATTTATTTCACAGTTCAGTAGAATAGTAATATGGCCACCTCACTGTTTGAAAAAGCAATAGATCCCGGTAAGTATTAGGAGAGGCTATTGACCTTGAGGATCCTAGCACATTCTTGCAGAGTAAGCTAAGAATGTAAGACCCTGACCTTTCTTTGCCTGAACCATTTTTTAGGACTGTGTCTGCAGAAAGCTACCTTGAGGGATGAGATTAACATCTCCCCCTCCCATTTCACTCCCCATGCCCCTCCCAACAAAGAGTAATCCTACTTCCACTTAATATAAAAGTGGCAAACACCATCATTCAGAGTTTCTCTACTGTAATACACCCCAATTTATGTATAGGCATCCATCATTGGCCCTTCAAGTCATCCCTTAGATTTCATGGGGTAAAGGAAGAATCAACACAAATTAAGGCAAAGCTCTGATACTGCCTTTACTGTGAGTATCAACCTCTTTTTTCTCTGACTAGTAGTCATGTCTTCAGCCAATATCCATGATACAATGGCAGATTAACTTCTTACCTTATAAGTAAAGTAAAATCAGATACCTTTTACTGTTATGAATTTTGTATAATAATTTTGGCATGAAGATATGATATATTTAGCTATCTGTCCATTTAATTTTTTGAGCTTCATTTTTGTCTTTTGAACTCTTAAATCACAAGCTCAACTATGATTACTGAGCCACAATTGTATTCATTCACTTGAACCAAATAAAACTGACTATAGCATTATGATAATAACAAAACAACACAATATAAAACAGTCACAAACTTACTGAAAAGATTTCAGGAAATTTACAGACTTCAAGAAATAGTTAAACAATCAAGTCACTACAAAGTCAGAAATAGAATAGTTATAGGTATCTAAGATATGGGAACTCATAGATCACCTCGAATTATTTTTAATGCTGCAACTCCAATGTTCTGTTTTTATGCTCAAGATTCAAATTTGCAGAAGAGGAATATTGATTAGCTGAGCTTGGATCATATACTTTCCCTTTGGTCAACATAGTGTGGCAGGCACGAAGAGAGGCAGGCATTTTGCTAAATGCTTGGGCTAGTTAGAGTAACAAATACCCAAAGAAAAAGTAAAAACCACACATATTCTTTATATACCACACCTGGCACATGTCCTTTCTTGTCCTTTAAGGTTATTGTTACTTTTGGTAATAGTGATAAAAATCTTATTACAAAGCCATCTGTTATTGACAACATAAGCTAATTAAAAAATATTTTTCATTGTTGGAAAATTCAGATCTACCATAAAAAATGTCATTGACACCAATTTAAAAGATATCAGATTTTTTTTCAATGTTAAATTTACATTGGTCTAGCAATCAGTGGGTGTGAAGAAGGCCTGGACTGACAATTTGTCTTCAATTTGATAAGAAAATGAACAACAGAATGCCTGGCAAGTCTCTAGCTGCCTTGAATCTGAGGTTAGCCACTTACAAATTATTTGACTCTTGAAATTGATCTCTCTATGCTTCAGTTTCTCATATTTAACTTATTGAGTTAATTGAAGTAGACAATTCATTTAAAGCATTAACATGCTTTCTGACACTTAGTAAATGCTCAATAAATGGTAATTATGGCCTCAGCACCTGTAGTTCAAGTGGCTAAGGTGCCAGCCACATACACCTAAGGTGGCAGGTTCAAATACAGCCCCGGCCCGCCAAACAACAATGACGGCTACAACCAAAAAATAGCTGGGCATTGTGGCAGGCGCCTGTGGTCCCAGCTACTTGGGAGGCTGAGGCAGGAGACTCGCTTGAGCCCAGGAGTTGGAGGTTGCTGTGAGCTGTGATGCCACAGCACACTACCCAGGGGGACAGCTTGAGGCTCTGTCTCAAAAAAAAATGGTAATTATGGTTATTATTCATTAAGCTATAGAAGTTCATGTCTTCAGGACCTTGTTTTACCTGCCTGCTTACCCCATTTAAATAAGTTAGACCTGCAATGTTTTTTGGATGCTTTTATTTTTAAAAACTTCAAATAATCATTGAGTTCTTTGCAACTGATGATAAAGATTTAATCTGAAATGTGGTTTTCTGAGGAAAACAAAAAGATTTGATCAAAGGATACAGAATCTCATTTAGACAAGAGGAATTAATTCCAGAGATCTATTGTACATCATGGTGACTACAGTAAATAACAAGACTCCAAGAAATAAATACATATAGTATACTTAAAAATTGTAGACTTTGTGTGCTTATCACAAAAATAGATACATATATGGGGAAATACATATGCTAATTAGCTCAATTTAACCATTCCACAATGTATACATACATCAAAACATCATATTGTAAGCCATAAATATATGTAATACTTGTCAATTTAAAAAAATTTAAAATAAGATTCAGTAAGACTATAAATTTGCTTGTACAGAAAATGTATACTTAAAAAGAGTTTTAATTGTTTTATAATTAAATCTCCTTTTTTATTGTGGCTTCAGTGTACAATTTAACTATGTTTTTGATCTTACAAATGTGTGTGTGTATGCATTTTAAATATTCAACTGTTTTAATGTAGGCATTTCTCTCCTTTGTCTTAGAAAACACTTTATTTTGCACTGAAACAAACTTTTAAAAGTTAACGTAAATATTTACTTTATATAACCACTGTTGATGGGGGAAAGGACCATTTCTATTTCATTTCAAAAGGTAAAGAAAACATGATGCTGTCATACTCCTTACGTTGTCAGGCTATGGTTATATAAATGTGATCCATGAACAAGTATCTACTGAAGTTATACTAAGGGACACTGAAGCAGAATAGAACTTAGGAATTACATGCCAATTTATTGATCTGTGGTATCTCTTCCTAGTTAAATCTCTGCCTTTTAAAAGATGCATAAGAGTCTAATAAGGGATTTATCAAATTGTTAGTTACATAATAGCTGCTGATCCCATTTGTTATTCATAACTTTTGAAGAAAAAGGAAAAATCATCATGCTCCTGTCTTGCACAATTGGGCTCTCGCTTTGGAAATACTAACTCCCACAGGCCTGAATCCAGACAACCCCAGGCCCAAATTTTGACTTTGCCATGTAGTCCCTAAGTGATTTCTTACTTCAGTTAATATGCTGGATCTTAGGGATCCTGGCTTTCTGTCTTATGGGGCCTGTGGGAAATAATCACAAAATAATTTTTCCACACTTTTGTTTGTGGTACCAGTCATATCAGAATGATCCTTCCTCTCAGAGATGACTTAATTCTTAACAACGCAGTTGAACTGCATCACCCTCAACCTTGTTACCCCTAACCAAACTAGGCTTCCATGCCTCTGTAATTATTCTGTAGTTTCCATCTTTAGTCTCCTCTTCTTTCTTCTATCTCAGAAATGGAGAAGACTCAACACAGCTTAACCCTGTGTTTGTTTACATCTTCATTTCAGAAACAACTTGAAAAATTTTAATCCCACTAATCATCATGATTATAGCTGGAATGACAGGCATTCTAATTCTTGCAACAATTCCACAAATTGTTTTCCTGTTTTACATATTGGCTTATTCCCGGCCTTTACAAGAAAACAATACCAGGTTTTTCTGCCTCTAGTGAGCAGACTCTTTCAGCTGCACATGTTGCCTTTTTATTTACACCTCCTTGCCCCAAACTTGGTCACCTAAATTTTTGATTATGTGTATAGCTAATTAGGTCTGGGTATTTTTAACCATGGGGCTATAAATGTCCTACAGACAGATCCTCTCTGCCCATTCAAGTTTCTGTTTATCAGAATCACCATTATCCTTCTATTTTCTCAGTAGCTGGCATAATAATGTACCTACTTTAAATGGTTAATTATAAGGACAAAATAAGTAAGACAGTAAGACAGGGAAGTACATGCCACATGGTCCATGATCAAGTTAGTTCTTGATAATAGTTGTTACTTTGATAATAGTGAAACAGTAAGTTAATTTGCCATTACTATTATTGTTATTTCATTATTATTGATAATGGTACCTTGATAATGGTAAAATAATAAGTTATTTTCTCATTACCATTTTTTTTTTGCAGTTTTTAGCCAGGGCTGGGTTTGAATCAGCCACCTCTGGTATATGGGGCTAGCGCTCTACTCCTTTGAGCTACAGGTGCCACCCTTCTCATTACTATTATTGTTATTTAATTATTATTATTATTATTATCACTTCTATTATTCTACTACTAAAATGCTGGTGTGTAGAGGACACCAAGAGACAGATGACCTCTAAGCAAGATTATTTACAGCTGAGGGGTGGACTATCGGGGGCGATTTGTCCACAGGAGCTCCTTATGAAGCCCTCAGCACATAGTCATTGTTTTATGGTTTTTTTTTCCCTCTCCTTGTTAATTACTCCCCTCACCTGTATCATTCCATTTCAATAAAAGGTTGGTGCGGAGGTTGCTTGGGGCTACCCGGAAAGTAAGGGCTAGCCTGCCTTCCACAAGCCTGTACTTCTAATCTGCCTCTCGCCTGGTTCCTTCCTGCGCTAACCGAGACCAGGGCCACAGGAGCCCAATGGGACGTGACACTGGTATCCAACATTTTTTTTCTCTTCCACACACTGGAAGAATGAGAGATGTCTTGGGCCACACATTAAATATACAAACACTAACGAAAGCTGATTGGCAAAAAAATAAATAAATAAAAGATCCATGCATACATTTCATAACATCCAACACCACAGATAAGCAAAAGAAGTCCTCACAAAATCAGCACGTGCCTGTGGGCTGCAGGTTAGGCCCCCGTGCAAAAGTTTAGAAATCTAGAAAATGAGTAGATAAATAGAAAGAAAGTAACAATTCAATGAGTTAAGCACACTGATAAAATAATTGTATGACATTCTCTATAATCATAGCTAAGAGTGAATAAATGTACAATGCCTGCACTTTTGATATTTAGTCAGTGAAGAAACATACACACATGCACACATACACAGATTATACATGTGCCCATATTCTGGAGAAGGAAAGTATAACACATTTGTAGTGATCCTCTGGACCATCCACCATGGCACCTGAAATTCTCTGTGAATGCCACTTTCAGGGGAGAATTTCTATCTTCAAATGCATATTGTTACCCATGTAGGCTGGTGAAGGTTTTTTTGGCTTAGTTAATTTTTTAGCTGGTTCTTAAAGTTTATTAAATAATGGCTGTTGAATGAACAATTTTGACTACCAGCCTGAAAATATTAATCTTTCATTTCAGACAGAGCAAGTAAAAGTAGATAAATTTAAAAATGTATATATTTTCTATCTTCAGTTACCAGGTTGTCCCCTAAAGTAATTGCAACCCATCAGCCCTAAATAATAAAGCTGCTCAGTGTCACTAACTATAATAAAGCAATCTGAGTTTAGGCAACTGTATTACTTTTGAAATGGGAGGGTTTGCTTAGACCAAATAAAATATATAAACACGTATTTATTTAACCATAGATATTTTTTAAAAGGATTTGTGCCTGAATGGCCAGGCTCCTGAATCTCTAATTAGATTTACTATAGTAAGTCAGCCTAGCCACAGCTTCCTGGCCCTTCTGACAAAAGTTAGGATAATACTCAGCAAGTCTCATGAAGTAAAAGCCCCATGACCCTCTCCCTCTAGAGAATCCTAAAGCTGAACTTAGTCCATGCTGCTGTTTTGATAGAAGGCCAGTTCCTTCTTAGCCACTACCCGAACAGATGAGAAACTGACCATTAACTCCCTTCACTTTTTATCTTATCAGGATCTAGAGAGAAAAAGGATAAGAGGTGGCATGGAAGCTCACTTCTACTCCATTCATTGTTAGCTTTGCCTCTGACAAAATTAGAATTTTAATTCTTAGTCTTACTCAAAGGAGGAAGTAGATGAATAGACAAACAACCACTTTCCTCTTAATAATCTCACTGTCACTGATGCACCCTGAGGGCACTAACATTCAGTAATCATATGAGAGACAAGGGACAGATGTTTTACACAGAGGCACAGTGATTTAGTATGTTAGTGATCGAAAGAGAGACAAAGGAGAAAACTCTGGAAACAGAACTGCTTGTGTTTAAATCTTGGCTACCCATATTTACCACCTGTATGACCTTGGTCCAGTGATTTAAACCCTTTGAATTTCAGTTGCTTCATCTGTATCATGGATACTTATGTTAGATAATTGTTCATAGAATTAAAGAAAATGAGGTAGTTGGGCAAAGGAGGGAGGAGTCTCTGGACCAACATGTTTTAGATATGTTATCAGATTAATAAATCATAAATTTTAGCAAAGTCCTAAATACTATAAAGAAATCAAAAGTCACAACTGCCTTTTTTTTTTAAGGTTTCTTTCTTTTTTTATTTTTTTTCTTTTCTTAAATTTATTACAAGCAGAAAGAGGAAGAAGACCTGGTCATTGTCTTCTATTAACCTAGTGAATAAGAATAGAAAAGACAAGAGGGAGGGAGCAAAATGGCAGCCAAGTAACAGCTTCTTTGCAACCCAGCACAGTGAGATTAGGGAGCAAAGACTCCAGGCACCTTTGGCTTGTGGGCTCTGCCCAGAAACATCTCTTTGGGAAGCCAGGGAGATCCATCTAGAAACATCCCTTTGGGGATGCAGGGAGACAGAGAGAATTCTGGACCCCAAGAGGAGGACAAAAGCAGTGGAGAATTGGCAAGTGATTGCATTCGTTTGATCTGGCGGGGGAGGGCATGGTGGCTGCTGCAAGCTGAACCTACAACAGCAGTGAGATTGCAGACAGGGAAGGCCTCCCTGTGGGTTGTTTTGTCTTTTTGGACTTGGGAACTTGGTTGAATTACCTTGGGAGAACTTGGGCAAGATTGAGGGTGACTTTAAGCATTGTCCAGCATCCAAGACTGAGCCACTAGGCCAGAAGGGAGCTATTATTGCTCAGCTGTGAGCTGCAAGCAGCCATTATGGGAGAGCTGCCCTGCAGGCTCCATCCTCAGGATCATATGGTGAGGCCCAGGCTGAGAGACCTTGGGCGAGTGATCTAGGGACTGTGAGCAGTGCCAAAGTCTGGGACAGAGATGGAAGGGAGGAGGGGAGCTTTCAGTGTTTGGCAGTAGGACACCTGTCTTCCTGCCTTGGCCCTCAAGGGCACAGAGTGAGGCTAGTTCGGGTGTACCTGATAAGCAGACAGCCACTTCAGAAGAGATTCTAGTGACACATGCTTTCTTGGGAAAGCCTCTGCTTAGCCAAAGATAATAGTTTAAAGTGTCTTTTAAGTGGGCTGAGGAGCGATTCAGGGTCTCAACCCTTTAGGGCTTGAGGGCAAAGAAGTCAGCAGAGGCCTCCAGTCTCCATTTTATACAGCTGTATCAGCACTGTGATTAGCACCTCATAACCCAGGAGAACACCTGTTGCCCAGACAATATTCAGCAAAATATATATACTGTTTTATTTTGGGTTTTTTTTTTATTTCAACTTTCTCCCCCTAGATTTTTCTTTTTCTTTTTTGTTCTTCATTTTTGTAGTATAAATATAATTTTCCATTGTTTTCTTCTTTAATAATAAGAACTTCAATTTTGCTAGTCTTCCTGCCCCTGTTATTTGGTTTTTCCCCCAATTTTATACTGTAAGGTTTTCTGTTTGTTTGCTTGACTCATAGTATTTTATTTTCCTTTCTATTTTGTGGACGTGGACTATCTTGTCTGCTCAGTCTGGCAAAGAGTTGCTGACCTCAACAGAATCATCTAACCCAGCACCCCTAGGGGTTGGGGAGTTTTAAGGTGTGGCTCAAAGTGCCCTACTGTATACCTTTATTATCCCTGTCTCCCTCTGTTTGTGCCTCTCTTCTCTTTGTCAATATTCCATTTTACTCACCCCCTATCCTTTCTCTTTTTTCCTTTTTTAAATCTTTTTTCCCCTCTTGTTCTTCAATCTTCTCATCCTTTTAGTCATGTACCAAAAGGACTCATCAAAGCCTTAGGTCAGAGGCATGGGAACTTAAAGAGCAAGAGGAAGTGAAAGAAAAATTAGGGTAAGGAAACAGATAAAAGAAAACACTCATGAGGAAGAAACAGCAGAAAATTCCTGGCAACATGAAAAACCAGTCCAGAGCAACCCTCCAAAGGAACGATGAGGTAGTTACTGCAAAGAAACTAACTTCTAAGGAAATGTTAGAAATGATAGAAGGGAGATTTAAAATACATATGATAAAAACAATAAAGGAAATTTCTGAGAAAGTGGAAAATAACCAGAAGGAAATCCAAAAACAGAATCAATAAGAGATGAATGATATGAAGAATATAGAAAGGACATAGCAGAACTGAAGGAATTGAAGCAGTCAATTAGGGAACTTAAGAATTCAGTAGAAAACATAAATAAGAGATTAGACTATGCAGAAGAAAGAATTTCAGAGGTAGGGCGGCATGTGTGGCTCAAAGAAGTAGGGTGCCAGCCCCATATACCAGAGGTGGTGGGTTCAAACCCTGCCCCAGCTAAAAAACAAAAAAAAAAGGAAAAAAAAGAATCTTGGAAGTAGAGGACAAAGCTCTTGAGATATCTCAGATACTTAAAGAGGCACAAAAAAGAGAAAGCAGAATATTCACTGACAGAATTGTGGGACTTCATGAAATGTTCAAATATGTGAGTTATAGGTATCTTCCCTAGAGCGGAAGAAGAATGCCCCAGAGAAATGGAAGCCATACTAGAGAATATTGTAAATGAAATTTCCAAAATATCACCAAAGATTCTGACACATTCCTTTCAGAAGGATATCAGACCCCAGGTCACCTCAACTCTAACAGAGCTTTTCCAAGACACATTGTGATGAACCTGTCCAAATTCAAGACAAAAGAAAAGATTCTGCAAGCTGCTAGGAGTAAACTCCAGCTGACCTACAAGGGCAAATACAGGGTGACAACAGGCTTCTCTAATGAAACTTTTCACACCAGAAGACTATGGTCATCTACCTTTAATCTACTTAAACCAACAATCTCCAGCCCAAAATTCTATATCCTGCCAAGCTAAGCTTTAAAATTGAGGGATAAATCAAATCTTTTACTTATATGCAAACAGTGAGGAAATTTGCCACAACAAGCCAGTTCTATAGGAAATACTTCAACCTGCTCTACACACTGACCATCACAATGGACCACCAGCAAAGTAAGCACCCAGAAATTAAAGGACAAAACCTAGTTTCCACAATGATGCAAAAGATAAAGCTAAGCAATGGACTTTCACAAAATAAGATGACTAGAATGCTACAACACTTATCAATTATCTCAATAAATGTTAATGCCTTGAATTCCCCACTGAAGAGGCATAGACTGGTCAATTGGATAAAAAAAAAAAAAAAACAAGCCATCCATTTTCTATCTGTAGGGAACACACCTAGCCTCAAAAGACAAATTAAAACTCAGAGTGATGGGTTAGAAGACAATTTTTCAGGCAAATGGAATTCAGAAGAAAATAGGGGTTGCAATCTTATTTTCAGATACATGTGGATTTAAAGCAACTAAAGTCAAAAAAGACAAAGATGGACACTTCATATTGGTCAAGGGAAAAATACACCAAGAGGACATTTCCATTCTAAATATTTATTCAACACTCCCAGATTCTTGAGACAGACCTTAATTAGGCTGAGCAACATGATATCCTCTAACACCATAACAACAGGGGACTTTAATATTCCTCTTACACAGCAGGACACTTCCTCTAAACAGAAATTTAACAAAGATATAAGGGATTTAAATGAGACCCTAGAATAACTGTACTTGACAGACACATGTAGAACACTCCATCCCAAAGTTAAGACTATACATTCTTCTGATTGGCTCATAGAACATTCTCCAAAATTCATCACATCTTAGGACACAAAACAAACCTCAATAGAATCAAAAGAATTAAAATTTTGCCTCATATCTTCTCAGACCACAAGGCACTAAAGGTGGAACTCAACTCCAATAAAAACATTCAACCCCACACAAAGGGATGAAAATTAACCTTATACTGAATAACACTTGGGTGCAGGAGGAAATAAAAGAGGAAATCATTAACTTCTTTGAGCATAACAACAATGAAGACACAAGCTACCAATACCTGAGAGAAAAATTTTATCACTATAGATTCCTAGATCAAAAAAGCAGAAAGAGAATGCATCAAGAATCTCACAAGCCATCTTATGGAACTGGAAAAGGAAGACTAATCTAAGCCTAAACCCAGCAGAAGAAAAGAAATAGCCAAAATTAAATCAGAGATTAATGAATTTGAAGATAAAAGAATCATCAAAATATTAATGAACAAGGAGTTGTTTTCTTAAAAAAAATAAAGTAGATAAACCTTTAGCCAAATTAACTAGAACTAGAAAAGTAAAATCTCCAGTAACCTCAATCACAAATGCAAAATGGAAAATAACAACAGATGCCACAGAGATACAAGAGAATATCTCTGAATACTACAAGAAACTCTATGCCCAGAAATTTGACAATGTGAAGGAAATGGATCAATATTTGGAATCACACCCTTGCCCTAGACTTAGCCATGAAGAAAAAGATCTCCTGAACAGACCAATTTTAAGCACTGAGTTTAAATAAATAATAAAAAGCCTCCCAACAAAAAAATGACTTAGCCATGAAGAAAATGATCTCCTGAACAGACCAATTTTAAGCACTGAGATTAAAGAAACAAAAGTCTCCCAACAAAAAAAATGCCCTGGTCCAGATGGCTTCACACCAGAATTCTATCAAACCTTCAAAGAAGACCTTACTCTCATCCTGCAGAAACTATTACAAAAAATTGAGGAGGAAGAAATCTTCGCCAACATTTTCTATGAAGCAAAAATTACCCTGATACCAAAACCAGGAAAAGACCCAACTAAAAAGGAAAACTTCAGACCAATTTCACTAATGAATATGGATGCAAAAATTCTCAACATAATCCTAGCAATAGACTACAGCTTCTCATAAAAAAAAATCATACATCATGATCAAGTAGGTTTCATCCCAGGGATGCAAGGCTGGTTTAACATATGCAAGTCTATAAATGTTATTCACCATATCATCAGAAGCAAAAACAAAGACCGTATGATTTATCATCTCAATAGATGCAGAAAAAGTATTCAATAAAATCCAGCATCCTTTTCTAATTAGAACACTGAAGAGTATAGACATGTGTGGCACATTTCTGAAACTGATCAAAGCTATCTATGACAAACCCACAGCTAATATTTTACTGAATGGAGTAAAACTGAAAGCTTTTCCTCTCCAAACTGGAACCAGACAA
>CAUYTI010121850.1:0-52798 GCA_963575145.1 Galago senegalensis
TGGTCCCAGCTACTTGGGAGGCGGAGGCAGGAGACTCGCTTGAGCCCAGGAGTTGGAGGTTGCTGTGAGCTGTAATGCCACGGCACTCTACCCAGGGGGATAGCTTGAGGCTCTGTCTCAAAAAAAAAAAAAAAAAAGAAAGGACAGTATTGTACTAACATCAAAGTTAGGTAAAGATATATATTATATTCTCTACTACAGAATAATATATCATCATATGCAACATATGAAAACCATTTATTTTGAAAATAAAACTAATTTAAATATTTTTATTCAAACAGAATGTTATTTAATAATGAACAATATCTCTTAATGTTCTCCATAAAGTACCACCTTCATAGTTGACTACCTCCCTGCCTTTACCACCTTCTCGAGTTGACCTAATTTCCACAGACTGGACATGCACCACATGTGCATATCAGTACAGTTGGCCTGGGTCCTCAGTTGCCCACCCCCATAAGTTGACCAGTTTGTTATAATCCCTTCAATGGTCAACTTACAGAGTTTCTACTGTATTTTACCTTCATTTAAAATATAATTCTTGCCTTTCTAAAGCCATATATATGAAAACCTGAATTTAATATAACCCAGACAAGATACTAAGTATTTCAAGGAAGGCTTTTGGTGAAAATTTTGATGATAGTATCTATTTATTGCAAAAAATTGTTAAGTACTATAAGCAACAAGTCATGGAGTGTCTTAAGTGCTATTTTTTTTGGAAAGTAATCAATTATCAATACATCTGTCTATAAAATTTAAATTCTAGAATTGATTAAAATTTTTATTTATAAAGCAATTTTATAAAAAATTTTTAGTAAGTGTTTAATATATTATGTAAAATATTAAGGTAACTAAATCAATACAGAGTTTACATATAGAATATATTAATGTAGAGTTGTCGTTCAACTCTAGTTTTGCCATTTTTCATGTTAGAATTTTTGATATTTTGTGTTATAAGTTCAGTTGAGCCTTCCAATTATAATCTGTGAGTGAAATCATGGGCTAGTGAAGGAATTGATCAAAATTTGCTAGTTAATCCATAGGCATGGGAAAACAGCTATTAGAGAAACAAGGAAAGATCTGCTGATCTGCTCATTGGAAGTAAATTCTTATTTAATGGGTTTATTCCAAAGATGCTAACCACATAGTCCCCAGGTACCCTGGAGGTGGTTGTTGCCTTGGCAATCATTCTGAACTGTGGTTTTAGTGGAATAATATGGGCAATTATTTATTGCCCTAATTGGACAGTTCTTCCTATGCACTAATTATACTCAGCACAACTGAAAATCTTCAACTGTAGTCCAATAAATAACATTCTGATTACTAAACAGCAGCAGTGAATGTTTTTTACTTGGTATATATTATATCTTTATATTAGATATTAAATAAATAATTCTTATATATACACACATAATAAAAATAAACATTTAAAATCTTGTTATGAGCTTGGCGCCTGTAGCTCAGTGAGTAGGGCTCTAGCCACATACACTGAGACCGGTGGGTTTGAGTCTGGCCCAGGCCAGCTAAACAGCAATGACAACTGCAACCAAAACATAGCTGGACATTGTGGAGGGTGCCTGTAGTCTCAGCTACTTGGGGGGCCGAGGCAAGAGAATTTCTTAAGCCCAAGAGTTGAGGTTGCTGTGAGCTATGATGCCCAGCACTCTACTGAGGAGGACATGGTGAGACTCTGACTCAAAAAAAAAAAATATATATATATATATTTATTATTATGATATGAAAATTGCAGAGACAGTTGCTTAGGGTAGACCTAATATTTACTATGTTACTCAGTAGAAGATACAATCATCATTTTAACACATTCCATCTTTATGAATATTTTTCTCACTCATTTTAAAAAAAACAATTCAAATACACCTAAGAGAAACTGTAGATCAGTTCCAATTTTAATAGATTTAAATACAAATGTAAAAGATTTAGATGATTTTTTTAATTTTATAGATATACATATTCCTTCTCATGAAACGTTTTGCTTCTTCAAATCAAAGGCCAGAATTATCTCAATCCAAAAAAACAAAAGTTACATCTGATATTAATTTTTATTTTTGTGTTATTAGTCAGAGGTTGTGAAATAAATATTATCTTTTGTGCCTGTACACATATGAAATATGCTTTGTACATCCATGAAGCACCTGAACATAAATCCTTTTATAATAGTATTGTCTTTTGTTGTTGTAAAACTATACAATAATGAAATCAAGATTCAATAATCTGAGACAATCCATGACAGTCAACTGTATAGTATATTCAAAGAGGTTCTACATTAAATAATACTATGTTTAAGAAAGGAAGGCCTGGGCATAGTGCTAATCTGGCTGCTTCTTATAGTCAAGACTATTTCGAGGGATCAGCTGATGGTGTTGTGAGGGTATCATCTCAAGAAGGATCTCTGTCATTAAATTTCTAATGTTGTTCTGTTCTCTGTGTGTGTTTGTGCTGCCAACAAAGAATCCTCCAGGAATAGGATTTATGAAATGACCAGTGTCAAATAACATGACCAATGCCACAATTTAATAGTAAATCTATACACTTTGCACTGAGGACACATTTACTCTATAGTCCTGTTTTGTGAGACTATGCCCATTTCAATAGAGACATTTTCATCTTAAGTGTTTATGCTAATCAGCTCATAATATACAATCATCCTAGACTTGCAATTATCAGACTACAAAACACTTCTTCACAGCCTACTGTACACTGATAATGTGAAAGCGATTAATCTCTCTAGTATTGTTATTTGTTGCTATGGAAATACTGCTTCTCTGCAGGGCTTTTAGTAAACATTATATTAAGATTGCTGCCAATGGCAGAGTCAGCCTTGGCCAACTCTGCAACAAATACAAAGCAGTATTATAGCAGCCATGCTCCGCCATGTTTTTACACATCAGTGTGTTTTCATCAGGATGATTTTGTTCCAGTGAAAATATACAACTTATTTCTCTTACAGAGCATAATGTATGTAATTAGAAAGGCACAAATAATTTTACAATTTTAATATTTAAAAATTGATTTTTATATACGAATTCTTATTATGGTCGACTCAAATTGAAACAAATACTTGCTGTATTTCTTTGTTTTAAGAAATACATATTTTTATGTCAAGCCACCCTCATATTAAAATATTATTAATTTTTGAATAATAGTTGATGTTGCATATCATAGCTTGGAAATGGGAGCAGAATCCCATAGAATCATGTATGATATTTTAGGTATCATTTGACTGAGGTCATATGGGGAATATGTGTGAAATTATTTATCCTTTTCCATTAGTACTCATAACAATACATTTTTGCAAATACATTTCACTTGTGGAATAGGGTGGAGAAAAATATTTTCAATTATAATAAAGTATGTTTAGTTGTCAGGAAAAAGGGAGTTATTTATTTATTTATTTATTTATTCTGAGATAAAGTCTTACTCTGTTGCCCTGTGTAAAGTACTGTGGCATCATAGCTCACAGAAACTTCAAACTCCTGGGTTTGAATGATCCTTCTGTCTCAGTTTCCAGAGCAGCTGTGGCTACAGGTGTCCACCATAATGCCCAACTAATTTATCTATTTTTAGTGGATATGGTATCTTACTCTTGCTCAGGCTGGTCTTGAATACTTGAGCTTAGGTGATCCACCTTCCTGAGCCTCCCAGAGAGCTAGGATTATGGGCGTGAGCCACCACACCTAGTCAAGAAAGAAAGTTTTAATATAATGCGTACCTAAACAAATGAATTAAGTCCATATCATTTAAGCTAAAGCTGTGGTTCCCAACTCCTGGGCCATGGAACAGTATCAGTCCCTGGCCTTTTAGGAACTGGTCTGCGCAGCTGGGGCTAGGCCGTGGGCAAGCAAGCCAAGCTTTATAGCCACTCCCCATTGCTTGCATCACTGCCTGAGCTCCACCTCCTGTCAGATCAGTGGCAACATTAGATTCTCTCAGGAGTGTGAACATTGCTTTAGACTGTGCATGTGAGGGATCTAGGTTGAGTGCTCCGTAAGAGAATCTAATGACCTGAGGTGGAGCTGAGGTGATGATGCCAGTCCCTGGGAGCAGAAGCAAATATTAGCAGAGAAGTTTGACAGGACAGAGGCTTAACTCAAATGCTTCCTGACTCATATTAATACCCTATCTGGGCTTGGTGCCTGTGGCTCAAGCGGCTAAGGCACCAGCCACATACACCTAAGGTGGTGGGTTCAAATCCAGTCCGGGCCCGGCAAACAATAATAATGGCTGCAACCAAAAAATAGCCAGGCATTGTGTCAGGCTCCTGTGGTCCCAGCTACTTGGGAGGCTGAGGCAGGAGACTCGCTTGAGCCCAAGAGTTAGAGGTTGCTGTGAGCAGTGAAGCCATGGCACTCTATCCAAGGGCTCAGTTTAAGGCTCTGTCTTAAAAAACAAACAAACAAACAAACAATAAAAACCCTATCTGTAAGCGGCAAGTGACAATTAAGCTACATCTGGTGGCAGACTCTATAGCAGCAACACAATTCTTGTGTCAATCTCTCCACCCCCCCTCCAAGTGGGACCATCTAATTTCAAGAAAACAAACCTAGGGCTCCCACTGATTCTATATTATGATAAGTTATACAATTATATCATTATATATAACATTATAATGTAATAGATAAAAAGTGCACAATAAATGTCATTCACTTATATCATCTCAAAACCAAGTTTCCATCCCCTGTTTCATGGAAAACTTTTCTATCATGAAACCAGTCCCTGGTGCCAAAAAGTTTGGGGACTGCTGAGATAAAGAACTTAACATACCTTTTATTTTCTTTTGCAGTTTTTGGCTACGGCTGGGTTTGAACCCACCACCTCTGGCATATGGGGCTAGCACCCTACTCCTCCTTTGAACCATAGACACCACCCAACATACCTTTTGGTGTATCATTGGGAGAGAATTATCAATGTTACCACTTGACTAAGCATTCTTTTAATATACGGTAATATACAATAATCTCAAATTACCCAATTAAGTGTATCAAAGAAATAATGGCATTAGTTGTCTTGGTGCTATTAACAATGATAAGATGTAGTATTTTGTGAACAAATATTAAAATTTAAAGTAGCTGAACTATTACAGGTAGTTGCTTTACCCTTGTGTCATTTATTCATTCCTTTACTCATTTAATCATTTGGAATGAAATATTATAATATCTACTTTATATTATTTAAAGAATAAATATTAATTAGATACATTCCCTCTTCTTAAAGAACTTAAAGCATTGTGGAATGCCAGAGACAGACAAGTTAGATAATTAGAAAATAATGTGTTTGGGGAGAGTTTTACAAAGGTTGCTTTTTATTTAGCAAATATTTGGTAATAAATTTAAATTATCATCCACATAATAAATTATTTGTTGACCTCAGGTTTCAATAGTATTTATTTGGAAATTAATACAGAGATCGTATTTTGAAGTTTTTAGGGAAACCCTAGACGAAATAGATCTCGCATTCCAAATCAGCAAAACAAAACAAACGATTTTCAGGATTCAAAATTAATTTTCTTCAATAAGATAACATTTGCGTCTATTTGCACAAAGACACTCAGTGGTGTAATGCAATACACAATTGGTTTCTGAATTTTTATTATTAAAAATCATTTCTATATTGACAGATGATGAAATGCCTACTGCAACACTGAGCAAAGGATTGCCACAGAATCATTTGCAGTTCTGTATGACAACTTTAAATGTTTCAATTTATTACAGTTAATGAAGGATGTGGATCTGGAAAAGATTTCACATTGGATGTAGACACGGTCATTTGTTCTGTTCATCAAATCATTACGTTATCCCACGTGCATGAATCTTTCGCTTTTCACATATTAATCTAAAATCAATTATTTAAGAATGTGCTTCAGATAATAGCCTAAATATCAAAACTATGCTTTAAACATTTTACATCTATAATTCTAATTATTATATTACATTATTTTTAAAATCAAAAGCAACATGCTTCCAAAGACGTTGTCTACTTTTGCAGTACAGTGATATTTACATTTAAAACAATTGTTGTTAATTGAAAAAATATAACTATCAACTTATATTGGATAAATATTATTAAAGCCAGCTAATATTTGATAGCAATCAGCTTGAAAGTGAAAAGGAATAGCTTTCAAGATCTAATTTGGACAGTGAAACTCATTTTCATCTATTAAGCATTAATGTGTGACAGAGTTGCTAGATTCCCGAAGGCATCCTGCAACTCATTCCTTCTGGCGACATCATTATGGAAATTTTGACCTTTGATCTTAATTAGTCATTCACATTTGCATGATGAAAGTCATAATTTTGGTTAGATGCCACCTATAGGAGCATTTTGCATAAACTATTTGTACATGTAGTTTTAGTGTATCGAAGTACAAGGAAGAGCTGAAGACAAGTTGTCAGAGTGGGTAATTCCAATGGAAAGAACTTTCTTGGGAGCAAAGCAAGGGAAGCCATAGGCAGTGGAAGCTTTTCTTTTTTTTTTTTTCTTGAGACAGAGCCTCAAGCTGTCCCCCTGGGTAGAGTACCGTGGCATCACAGCTCACAGCAACCTCCAACTCCTGGGCTCAAGCGAATCTTTTGCCTCCGCCTCCCAAGTAGCTGGGACCACAGGCACCCGCCACAACGCCTGGCTATTTTTTGGTTGCAGCCATCATTGTTGTTTGGCAGTCCGGGCTGGGGATTCGAACCCGCCACCTTGTATGTGGCTGGCGCCTTAGCCGGTTGAGCCACAGGCGCCGAGCTGCAGTGGCAGCTTTTCAAAACTGAAAAGAGGGGTGAGGAGATTTAATTCCCAAATTCCTGAGAAATCTTTTCTCAGAGTTGATGCTGCAATGATGGTTAAGTAGCACCCCAAACACAGACACAAGCAGAAGAGCTGAGATGGGATTGAATAGGACAAAGGGGTCCATTGCAGTGAATAATGTTAAATATTTGAAATTACATAGTGTGATTAAGAAGAAATATAAATGTGGGGTAGTTGAGTTATTTTCACAGCATGAAAATGGTCAATATGTTTATGTATTGCTTCATATTGGAGTGACAACAATAGAAAAATTTCATTACATAGCAAAGAGAAAAAACTTGGATACCCCATTTTTGTTCTTCCTCTATGAAAAATGGTTCAAGACTGCCGAAGGAAGTGCAAAAGATGATCATAAAGTATACTAACTAGAATGAAATAAACTTTAAAAAGGCGTGGTTTTTTTTTTTTTTTTTTGGAGACAGGATCTCACTTTGTCTCCCTTGGTAGAGTGCCATGGCATCATAGCAACCTCAAACTCTTGGGCTCAAGCCATCCTCTTGCTTTAGCTTCCTAAGTAGCTGGGACTATAGGATCCCACCACAATGCCCATCTATTTTTAGAGACAAGGTCTCCCTCTGGCCCAGGCTGTTTTTGAACCTGTGAGCTCAGGCAATCCACCCTTCTCAGCCACCCAGAGTGCTAGGAGTATGGGCATGAGCCACCGTGCTCAGCCAAAAAAAAAGACCTTCCTTTAAAAGTTAATATCAAACACAGATCAAGCCAAATATTTTCTGATATTCCTTTTATGTGTACTGAGTATGGTTCTATCTCAATGGTTCATAAACAGGTGCACATAAAAAAATCTAAGGTTTTTTTACAACATCAAAATCTGGCCTACATCAAACCAAATGGAAATCTTTGCATGTAAGACTTAGATTTATATTTTTAAAGCCACTACTCCCCAAATAAGGTACATCTAGAAGAGTTGTAAAAAATTACTCATATTTACTGTTTATCTCCCCCCTTCCTCTTTCCCTTTCTTCCTTCCTCTCTTACTCTTGTTTTCTTCCGTTTAATACTTATTAATCAAGTTTATTAAAATATTATTTCAGACCACATCATTTGGATGCTGTCTAGCATATTATGCTACTTCACGTTCCCCAACTTGACTGTGATCACAGTAGAAGGCTTTGTGGCTGCCTCGTTCCCTATGCATTTCTGTTAAACTTCTGGCTGCTTTGCCACGTTGTCTATTTATGAAGCTACCAGCCTCCTCCTAACTGGTATCTGCCAAGACCTTCCTCATTGTCAACAATGACTTTAGGAAGAGAGTTGCCCTTTCTCTGTTCCGAATATAGTTAATCTGGTGGAGTAATGGTCCCCAACTTTTTGGCACGAGGAACCACTTTCATGGAAGACAATTTTTCCACAGATGTGGGGAGGAGCTATTAGATTCTCGTAAGGAATGCAACCTAGTTCCCTCACATGCACAGCTTATAGCAGGCTGCATGTTGCTGTGACAATCTAATGCTGCCACTGATGTGACAGGAAGTGGACCTCTGGTTGTGTTACAAGTGACAGGGAGTGGCTGTAAATATAGATGAACATTTACTTGCTTACCAACTGCTTACATTCTACTTTGAGGCCTCAATACTAACAGGCCATGAACCAATCAATGTTAGTCCATAGCTCAGGGACTGTGGTCAACAGCTGTAGAGCTCTGAGCAATTTTTCCACATGTCCAGCCTTTTCTCGTGGCAGAAACCCACACCTCTGCCTATAGCTGGGGGCAGGGACCTGCTTTGCTTAAGAGTGACACTCTGCTTTATGAATGGACACAGGTCCTCTTGCTTTGAGTCTTCACACTACAGGTGAGCTAAGCAGGGGCATGGAGGCCCCAGTATTCTCAGTCTTACTGTGCCCAGTGTTGACTTCTTATGTATGATTGAAGACTGGGCAGGAGAAGAGAGGTCCACTCTCACTAGCAATGCTTGCCCCAGGTAGACTTTGTGTAGCATGATGGTGAGCCAGAGGACAGGGGAATAAGAGAATAGGAGATCACCCCACCCCTTGAGATGAAGTCATTCCCCCAGACTAGAAGATGGTGAGAGAAGAAGCCTTGTCACCCTCACTGCACACATGAAGGTAGGGCTGGGAGGGAGGTAATGGAGTGAATTGGATCTCGAAGGCTTCCCACTGTTGTGAGGATTCATAGTTTTCTTAAATGAATGTTTCTCTATTTGCTGTGTATACTCAGGACAATTTCCAGACACTTTAGACAGTTTGCTTGATTGTTTGTTGTATAATTTCCATCATTTAAATTTCTGTGTTTCTGGAGATAGTTTTCACCAATTTCCTTACTCAGTCAGGAAATTCCCGAATGTTCCTGTTCATTGCTTGTTCTGCTGTGCTTGAAGCAGTCACATGAGGAGCTCTTAAAATACTGATTCCATTGTTTTACTATTTATTGTTGATTGAAATACATAATCTTGATTATTGCCTGGGCAATAAGATTCATAAAAGCTCTCCAGATGATGTACCCATGTATCTTTCTTGGGTCATGCATCAGCACATCAGAACAATCCCTGCCAGGTACGTTTTTACCTGATAGTGCTAAACTGTTGTATTAACACATATCAAAAAATACAAAGTTCTTATTGTTTCTTCAAGACATACTGTTCTTTTGGCCTCAAATAATGATATTTCCTGTAATATTTTCAACCCCTCATCAATATATCTATATGCAGTACTTCCTTCATTATTTTAAGAAGGTGGGAAATTCCTCTTGGTCCCATGGCCATCTGATCTTCCCTTCATATTTTAAAATCAAAGGTAATTTTGCCAGGAAGGGTGGGAAGGAAATGATCATTGAAGAAAAGTGTTCATAGATTTGCTCCAGTTGGTATGCATGCCATCTTCTTTACTTATTATAGGGTCACAGAGTCCACTTTACAGAGGAGGGGATTTCAGAAGTATGGCAGTGAGAAATGTAAAATATCCTAGATATTTATCAGAAGACTTAGATTATAGGATGTTACTAGGTAGATCCTGAATTTGAGTATGCCATCTAACCTCTTGGTGCTAAACGTCCCATAGAGAAATTCAATGATTATGCAATGGATATTTTTAAATGAATAAATGAATGAATGTAAGTGGTTTAATAAAACAATTCTAAAGACTTCCCTCAATATCATGATTCTGTAAATCTCCTCATTAAGGGAAGGGTTAGGCATGTGTGTGGTAGCAAACATTTACTCCAATACATAATTCTCAAACTCAGATCAACGTATTATAGTATCCAAATTTTGGGTTCTTTCAACTACTTTTTTTGCCATGTTTTATTTTAAAACTGGTTGTACAATATTTTTACCCTCTCTCTCTCCTCATAGATCATTTTGCTCCAGACCACCCAGATGGACAGAGGAATGACTGAAGCTTCATGAGATAGTTGGTAGCATAAATGAAGGAGTTGTAGAGTTGACACTCTGTGTTATTACCAGATATCTGTATTAGTTCATTTTTTATAAGTCTAAAAGGGCTGAATGCATTCACTCTATTTCTCCCTTGTATGTAACAAAAATACATAGTCTTGGCAGGTTCTGATTCATAGACTTGAACTTCTATCAGCTTCTCCACTAATTTTAGCACTTCCTGTTACAGTTCCTTACAACTATTGTTGTCAAATAAGTCATTACAGGAAAAACACTCTGGAAACTAAAATAGTCTAACAGATTCCATGCTTAGGTAAATGAATATGTGCACTTCATGAAGTTGTTAATACAATTTCTAAACAACTTAGCCAACTGCTGATTAATTCACATCAATGAATATTCTCTCTTCCTCCCTCCTCTCTCCCTCTCTTTCTTTCCCCACCCCTTGCACCTGTCTCTTCCTCTCCTACTAAGGAATATTCTATATGTTTAAGAAACTGAAGATCCCCAAAATGTCTATTTTTACTCTGAAGAACACTGTTATGTTTTCTGAATGGCTGGATGTGAAATAAAGTATGTATTAAATTTCACATTACTGCTCATTACTTGGAAGCAATTTTGTTTTAAGTTGGGAATTATTTTAGCATCTAAATAGTCTTTCTTCATAGTACTGATTTGATTCTCAGTATTTCAAGGTTATTCTATAAAGGAAGATGGACAGTTTTTTTGTAATCCTGGCTTTACAGTTACATATAAAGTAAACGATGGTTAAATTAAAAATGAGGTCATGATACCTCCATCTTACTTAGCCCACCAGCCGGTGAAGGCCACTACATTTTACCTGGTTAATACTTCAAACCTTTAACTGTTGTAAGGAATGTAACCCAATGGTCTTTGTAGAAACACAATAATCATAGAACAATGGCTGTGTTTTCTCTTTTTAAATAAGAGCTATGATAGGCAGTGTCCATAGCTCAGTGGGTAGGGTACCAGATACATACACCCAGGCTAGCAGGTTCGAACCTGGCATGGGCCTGCTAAACAACAATGACAACTGCAAAAAAAAAAAAAAAATAGCCGGGCATTGTGGCAGATACCTGTAGTCCCAGCTACTTGGGAGGCTGAGGCAAGAGAACTGCTGAAGCCCAAGAGTTTGAGGTTGCTGTGAGTTACTGAGGGAGACATAGTGAGACTCTGTCTCAAATGCATACATACATATGTACATAAGAGCTATGACATGTCACCTTATTTAATCCTTTAGTACAGTTGATTTGAAATGCATATGTTACTAATAAACATATGCCTTCTCCCTCTATAATAAAAATGGCCAGAAGTTTCTGCAGACCCTCACTTTAGTTAGGACTTCAGTTTTCTGGGACCAAAAGCACAGTGACTTAGAGCCATTTCTCTGCTAATAACAGAGCAATAACCCAGAAATAAAAAGGAAACAAAGACTTTGTTGGGAGAGTATGATACAATAAGACTGGCCTGCATGTTCTAGTTCTTATAGAAATGTTTATATAGGAAGCCAAATTTATTTTCAGAACATTTCTTGATAACTACATAGTTGCAGTCACAGGAATTAAATTATATTAATGTAATCCTACCCAAAGTATACTTCTGTTTTTCAATAAAAATTATAAAAATAAGAAAGATTATATTATTATAAAAATAAGAAAGTTTACTTATACTTAAAGTTATAAGGAAGTTAAATTCAAGGGGAATAGAAATTATAAAAATAAGAAAATTTTATATTCCCATTCATAAAATCAAGGACACAACTGCCTATGCAAAGTTTTAGAGAAATAAAATTCAGTCTTCTTTGTACATGTCCTCATCCTCACCACCACAAAAATTATTGTCACCAACAATAGAAGAAAAAAGCAAACAAAATCTTTAGCCTTTATCCAAGCCACTATTTCATATATATATATAGAGGGTCATAGACATTTTTAAGTAAAATCAGCTAGTAAAATCAATCCTTAAACACTTCACCTTTCTGAGAAATTCTGTCTTAGATAGGAATATTTAACAAATGTAATCTCTCCTAAAGGAATTATCTACCAAAAAAAAGGTTAAACATATAGATAATAAAATCTTGTGCTTTTTTATTAGCAGGTTTGACCCCCTCAATGGAATTAGCAAGTCCCTAAAACCAAATGTGATATAATATGAATTGTATATTAGGTCTTTGATCCACCCCTTTCCTCACACAGAGCTCCCAAAACAATATGTGAGAGTGATAAGAGAGATGGTACATTTGTTTGATCTGATACATGTTTGATCTTTGACAATCATTCTTGACATAGCTCTCAACCACGTGGGTTTTCATAAATAATAGAAGTTTCTAGTTCCAGTGAGGTAGCTGGTGGGGCTGGGGCTCCTGGAGACCCTCAGGATGGGTGCTGGTACCACTTGCTTCTAACCAAGTGTTTAGAGGATTGAAACTTTCTGCCCCAGCCTCCACATGTCGCCCTACCCTCCATCTCTAGTAAAAAGAAGAGGAGGAAATCTGAGCTCATCATCAATGGTTAATGATTTACTCAATCCTGCCTCCATGATGCTTCCCTCCAAAACCAAAAAAGGTTTTGGAGAGTTTCCAGATAGCTGAACACAGCAGTTCCTTGAGGAAGGCAAACCAAGAGAGGGCATGGAAGCTCCACACCATTTACCTGCATGTCTTGCACTAGGCATTATTTTTTTTTCCATCTGGCTATTGATCTGTATCATTTTAAATATTCTTGATAACAGATAATAAGGCATTTCCTTGAGGTCTATGAACCACACTGGCAAATGAACATTGTCCAAGGAGTGGCCATGAGAACCCTGATTATAGCCTGTTGTTCAGAAGTATAGGGGGCACCATTTTCATTGCTACCTTGCCACTGGCATCTGAAGTTTAGACCAGTATGTGGCTGAGGCCCCAACCTGTGGGATCTGACACTATCTGCAGTAAAATAATGTGTCTCAAAAGGGAATTGAATTAGAGAATACCCAACGGGACCCTGCAGGATTTGTTGGTGTGTGGTAAAAGAACCTCTAACATCTTGTGTCAGAAGTGCTGTATTGACTATGAGAGTAGAAAGCAGACAAATCACTCCCCCTGCACATCTTTCATACCTATGTGGGTGTATTTTGAATTTCATCTCTTCATTCTGCTCTTACCTCTACGTGTGCATCTATGCCTGGAATAACTGAGTTCTTCAAAGGTTGATGTGTTTCCAGCATTCATTGTGTAGATATAACTGAGATTCTTCTTGTTTTACTCTTTGTCACTTTTCTAGGCTATAATCTGTCCATTTCACTTTAGAGGACATTTGCTAGGTTGATTCATTTGAATGAATAAATACATCATAATATGTGTAAGTACAGATTTACTTCATGTTAACTTTCATAATTGGTATCCCTGCTGTCATAATTTCAGTTACCAACAATTCAGGCTATAAAAATAGTTTAGAGGAGTGTCTTTTTCCAGAGTTAACTAGGTGGTATTTTATATATTATTGGAAAATGCTATTATTAGTAGTAAGAGACAGAGCTTGGAATCAGAGTTAAAATCTCTACTGCATTTTTCATGTTCACATAATCCATTTTTATAAGCAACCACTCTACATTAAAATATTTGTTACCTGAATATCTGCAAACAAAGTTTTATGGAAAAGAAACATTGATCAAAATCTTTAAACAAATGTCATCAGGACATAAAAGGCATTTACTAATAAAATGGCTTGTTAAATATTCTCAAATATGGCAAAGTGAAAAACAATTCAAATCTTTTAAAAGATTCAGTGATTTGGGAGTAGTTTTAAAATCATATTCAAGTTCATTCACTACTGAGAAACAGACAGTTCAATCTGTATTTGCTAAAAGAAAAGAACATCAATAGGACATTTCCAAAATGAATGCACTGGATATAAAATTATTGAAAAGCTCTTTTAAAAATTGCTGAAACTTTCCTTTTTTTTGGTAAAAAATATTGAAAGAATCACTCTCAAAATGTTAAAATCACAATAAAGTGCATGAGATACTGCACACAACATAGATAGAAGAATAAATAATGTCTCTGAAAATACATGTTTGTGTGATTCTAAGACCTAGAGTGTAATTGCTATTATAATCAAAAATATGAAAAGACAGTATAAAATTTATTTTACATGCATGCTTAATTTCTCAAGATAGCCTCCCAATGAAACATTTTTCCCTCATTATTTGTACTTTAATAATCATTTCGTGTTTTGAATGAATTCATTTTAAATGGCTCATTCCCCCATCTTCAACAATTCTATCTTCCCTGCAAAAAGTGATTCATCTTTTGTAATTAAGCAATATTAAACTTCAAATAATTCATTCATTTATCAAACCAATGTTTTAGACACTGTTGTAATTGAGACTATGAAGAAAATTTATTCCCATTGATTCACAATCTTATAGGAGAATGTGAACAGGTAGATTTATCAAGAGACAATGTGTGTTATGAATAAAAGTAAACAAGTTTAAAGGGGGAGAGATGGATGCTAGTCAAGAAAGACCTCTGCTATGATGGTATTGAAGAAGAGGAACAAGAAACATATATACACATATAGACAGATAGGTATAGAGACATGCATATCCACATGTATATTCACATATATTCTTATATATGTGTGTATATGTAAAATATTCAATATGTACTGATAACAAAAGATGATGAGAAGTCACATTGAGCCCCTCTTGTAATTGCAGAAATCAAACATGACTTGAGTATTAAAAGTTTATACATTTTTCTTCCTTAAAATGTGTATACCAATTTTGCAACCTCTGTATATATCTCAGAGTTTAAAGAAAGAAGGAAGAATTTTGTAGGCAGAGGGGAGAATTCAGTGAGGTACCCAGTGGGAGAGAACACTTGTCATGCTGAGGAGGGTCTTGAGGCTGTGATGTGCTGTGACCTGTGGAGAGGAAGGTAGAAAAGAGACACAGAGTAGGGAGTAAGATCTGGTTATGTTACAGTTTATTCATTCCATTCTCCACTGAGAAAAGGAACCATTAGAGTTACTGAACATATGCATGCAGTTAATTACCTTGCCTTAAAAGAATAACTGTCTTCTGAGTGGGAAATAGCTATTGGGAGGAGAAAGCAAGAGAAGAGGGGTCAGTGAGGAACTACTTTGATCTATCAGGATAAAGGTAAGTGTGACTTGAACTACAGTAGTGGTCATGGAGGTGCTAAGAAGGTCAACTGTGGAATATACAGAGGTGCCAAAAAAATTTATACATACTTTAAGAAAAAAAGCTATCCTATTCATGTCAGTTGCATGGTGAGGCTTAAATTCATTAAATTAATTGCACCTTTTGAGCAAATGTCATACTGCACATTGCTGCTGTAATTCCACCCCAGAAAGTAATATATAGATAGCATCTCTTTAAATGTGCATACATTTTGGGGGGACACCCCTGGTATTTTGACAGGACTTTATGATGGAGTTATATGTAAGAAAAATTATTTTAAATTTGCTAATGGGAGAAAATTGTATTTATTAATTGTGTCATATTTTTATAGGGGAAGGAGAATCAATCATAAAAACATAGAAAGGAGAAAGGGCACACTGGAGACAGAAAAATTTTAAATGCAACATAATTATGCAAGTGGTAATTTATTAACTTAATAGTTTTATTAACTTAATAGTTTGGAGAGAGAAACAAAGGTGCAAGTGGAAAAGCTAATGTTGATGATTTCAATCATTTCTGAATGAAGAGCAAGCAGAGTCGAGGCAGAGATGTGATGATTAATTGTACTTTGGACAATGTGACATAGATCTACTTGTTTTCTTGTGTCTTAAAATGCCATACCATTTAATTATGGAGCTTCTGGGTCAAGAATTGTTGAGAAATAAGAAAGGCTTATTTTGCACACTTCTGTGGAGCAAAATTTCAGTAGAAACTTTGGAAACAATGATTAACCAGGACTCTATGTCGTGGTAATTGCAGAGATGATTTGAAAAACTTTCTACCTGAAGTTAGACATACTGATGTCATTTTATATCAAATCAATAACCCAAAATGTAGCCTATTCCATGGCATTTCACTTACATCCTAGGTCAGTTTCAAAAGTTAAGTTTTTCAACCTTTATTAGTGCTTGGTGTCATATATTTTCTGAGGGAAGTGTGGTACCCCCTATGACCTGAAAAGATAGAGTCAGACCCCCACTTAGATGTAATTAATTGGTAATTTATTTTACCTGCCACAGGGGCTGCTGCACTGAGAGGCAGTCAGCAGCCCAGAAGTAGGGGGTAGGTTGTCTTTTATAGGTTTGTGCAATCATACTAGCGAAACATGGCTGGTTAAGGGGGGTTACAGCTCGGGTAGTCATGGATACAGCAATGGTTGTAGTAATGTAACAATGATTAATACAGCTTTGGTTGACAAGGGATACATCTCATATCATAATAGTTATGGTTACACAACAGTAATTAATCAAGTCTCAGTGAGTTTTCCACCATTGTTCACCTACTGAGAACTTGGGGGTTTTGTGAAACATGGGACTTTTTTCCTTGTTCTGAAGCTTGTTCTCAGCAACCCTAGGGGGAAGGAGCCTGGGAACATGGCTGGGAAGCACGTTCCAGCCCCTCTTGGGGGGAGGAGGGACTTGCTCTGTTCTCAGAATCAACCCTAGGGGGATGGGGAGGAGGAGGGAAATGGGCTGGGAAGCTGGTCACAACAGAAGGTGGGGGTTAAGTTGTCCTTAAGTCTACTTGGTTTGAGAGGAAGCTTCTTCCCAAAGCACAGTGTGAATGCATTGAACATTCTCTTGACTTTTCCTCTTTATTACAAATATGAATGGAATAAAGGAGCAGATATATATGTGGAAAACAGGTCTCTACAGTTTCCAATGGGAAATAATGGCATACATGCGGAGCATGAAGGATATCTATGTGGAAAACAGTCTTCCAATGGGAAGGGTGCCATACATGGGGAGCAGGGAAGACTAGACGGAATTATGATCCAGATGTATTTTCTTTTATTTTTCAATTTTATTTTATTTATTGTTTTGAGACAGAGTTTCATTCTGTCACCCTCAGTAGAGTGCCATGATGCCATAGATCACAGTGATTCTATTGCTTCAGCCCTCCAAGTAACTGAGACTACAGGTGCCTGCCACAATGCCCGGCTAGTTTTAGAGCCAGGATCTCTCTCTGGCTCAGGCTGTTCTCAAACTCCTGAGCTCAAGCAGTTCACCGGTCTTGGCCTCCCAGAGTACTCTAATCACGCCTGGCCTCCAGATGGTTTTTAAAGCTTTTTTTGGTTTACTTCTTTCTTTATTGCAAGAGCTGGTGTTGGGAGAAAGGCCTTACTACATATTCCTATTAAAACACACACACACACACACACAAATAAAACCTCTAGTGATGAGTGATGTGTCCCTAAGGCCATGCTTTTATTTACTCCTAAGTATTGTCTAGTGGGCTGGTTGTTGGGAGACACTAGCTAAAATACTTTAGTGAATAGTGTTCATTATAGTCAGAAATGACTAAAGGTCATGTTTTAAGGTCACATGGAGCCCAAATTGCCTTCATAACATGTTACACAGAAAGTCACAAACTTCTTTAGTATTTTGCAACCTAAAGCTTGCAAACATGTTGTAAACGTACATGTTTCTAGGCAAACGTTCAGCACTGCCTTGATCTCATTCCCCTTTTCAGAGCTATGAGCACGCTAGCTCAGAGGGAACAGTAGGAATCTGGTGTGCATCTTAAAAGCTGTCAGTTTTGCTCAGTATAAGTTTCTGGAGTGTCAAACCCTGCCTGCCTGGCAGTGTTCCGTTCTCTCACTCTGTCCTACTGATGATCCCTTTCCTCACCCTGCTAGCATGGCCACCTCACCATCAGAGTGAGGCGCACATGGTATAGTGCTGCGAGCTTTTGTGAGAATCCCATTCCTGATAGCTCAGAAGCGTTCATGATTATGGTTGACACCTGTTCTGCTTTGACGAGGTTAGACAGAGAAGTAGAAAGGAAAATGGAAATTGTACATGAAAGTTAAAATCCTCTCTATTTTGTAAGACAGAATCTGGCTCTGTCACTGAGGCTTTAATGCTGTGGCATCAGCCTAGGTCACAGTAACCTCAGACTCCTGGGTGCAAGACATCCCTCTGCTTCACTCTCCCAAATAGCTGCGACTATACAGGTACCTGCCACAACAGCCTGCTAATTATTCTATGGTTAGTAGAGATAGGGTTTTGCTCTTGCTCAGGCTGGTTTCACATTCCTGAGTTAAAAGGATCCTCTTGCCTCAAAGTCCCAGAGTGCTAGCATTAAAGGCATGAGCCACCATGCCTGTTCCAAAAATTAGAATTCTTAACTTATAAATTATGTATAATCATTCTTTCTAAAGCGACAAAGTATGCAACAAGGTGAAAATGAATACACCAGCTTAGCTCTTTGTCACTACAAAAGTAATCTTTAGATATCTTTGTCATCAATGAATATTACTACTCAAGATTTCTAAATTACCTTGTTTGAGTCATTAAAAAATTAAAAAAGTTTTTCCTCCATCATTACATCTCTGGTCAAAGGCTCACAATAAAAATTCTCAGGATTCTTTTCACTGTTTCTTCTGTCTCTGAAGCAGGTGGGAAAAATGGTTTAGCTGAGCCCACATTCACTTTGACTCTAAGTCAGTTGTTCTCAACCTTCCTAATGCCGCAGCTCTTTAATACAGTTCCTGTGGGTCACAACCCACAGCTTGAGAGTTGCTGCTCTAAATAATTTAAATGAAATACTGCATGAGTAATTTGTATAAACTGGTCCCTAGAAGAACTTATACAAGGTCCTTGTTGAAGTCTTTCACTTTGTTTTTGATGTTATAAGAATTTATACCCTGACAAGTACACAATCAGATTGTCACTAGTACTATCAATTTAATTACGGTACTGTCAGCTTTTTTTTTTAGTTTGCCCAGTTTAATGTCTCAGTCTTTCATAATCAAATGAACCAGAAAATTGGTATTGGGTTTACTATCCCAAGTCTGCATTTTTTACCTAAAATGTGACTTGAATTTTTAAAAAAACATTCTTTACTCATTTAGTGTTAACATGAGTGGAGATATGTTTTGTGTTTCCTATAGTATATTTGAGTCACTTAATACCAGATCATCTTCTTGTCCTAGTCTATATATATTCAGGAACATTAAGTGGACCTTATGTAATTGTATTGAGGAATCTATTAAATAACTCATAAATGATATCAGATATTTTAGGTACACTAAAATTTTGAAAATGGCTTCTGCTTCTTGTGAGAAATAAAAGTCTGATATTTTCTGATGTGAAAAATAGACTAATGTTTTTAAGATGAAAATGGGTTGTCTGGTATGTAACTGTATCAATTTTGCCGAGTATCACCATGTGAAATCAATGAATCTTTAAACTTGTTTGGTTTAACTCACTACAGGTAGCACAAAGTGTGGAAAGAGTAGAATTTTGAAGTCAACATTTTTGTTCAATGAAAAGTCAGTTCTGCTATTTAGTTGTGTTACATACAGAGAGACACGAACACATCACTAATTCTGGAAAATGACTTATTTCTATAAGGCCTCATAATGTAGTTCATTAAAGGTAGATTCTATCGGTTAATACACACAGGTATACGTGTGGATACAAGGATGGACAGATTTAGATATACGTGCAGATAGAGAAAGATAGTTAGCACATATGTAACTTTTTCCACCTAGAGTTGAACAGTTAGTTTCCTAACAGACACAAAAATCATTATTCTTTCTAGTCTGAATCCTTTGTTGTGTAAATTTGAGTAAACTGCTTTTGGTTTTAGCAGATACATAAAATGTAAATGTTGGATAAGAAGATATTTATGAGTTTATGGTCCTTTTCAAATTTAAAACTGTCAATCTAAATGCTAAGAATCTAGTTTCTGAAATTATATACATTCACATGTACATATATTATAAATGAATATACACACCCTAATATATACATTTGTTGTATCTATATAAGCAGCAAGTGCATGTACATTAATAACTAGTCACCATGGTTAAGATTTACAATAGCTGGACCTGGAGACTCATGCCTGTAAGCCCAGCAGTTGAGGAGGGTGAGGTAGAAAAACGACCTGAGGCCAGAAGTTGAAGAACAGCCTCAGTTGTCCTAGTAAGAACTTTGTCTCTACAAAAACTAAAACATTAAAAATTATCCTGATGTGCTGGTACAAGCCTGTAGAGGAGTATTGTTTGAGCTCAGGATTTGAGGATGCAGTGAGCTATCGTGACACCCCTGCACTCCAGATTAGCTGACAAAATGAGAGTTATCTCAAAAAATAACAAAATAAATAGAATAAGTGAAGGTTAGCACTAGAGGGACGATTTTGGCTCATAAACTCCAGCATTTTTTAAGTGCATTTTTGTATAGGAACCATTTAATGTGAATGCCTACTTTTATGAAAATTTCTACATGTATAGAATGAATTTTCATTCTAAATATGTGAAATGAATTTTCATTTTGTATGAAAACAGGTGATTATTATAAAATATCATTAATGACGTTATCATTCATCGTATTAGAAAGTTTGTTTTAAAACAATTATTCAGGGCTTACAATGATAAGTGTCACCTTTTTCTTATTTAATAATTGATAAACATATCTACTTGAATATAAAATAAATCACATTTATAATGAACTATTGTCAAAGAAATCTGCATTGGCAGGCTATGCCTGTGCTGAAGATCATTCTGAGGTAAAAACTTAAGGTTCTTTTTCAGGTCTTTTTTTTTAGCTTGTACCATCTCTTCAGCATGCAGAGTTACTTTCTATTTCCCCTGTATATGTGGTTGCTTTTGAATTTCCTACTTTTCAATGTCCAGTTCTCAAAAAGTGAAGAGGAGAAATAGAAAGATTCAGCTCTTCAAACCTCCTGGTAGGCACTACAGCCAGGGGCAGAAGTGGGGGATAGGCTCAGTGCAACACTATGCCTGCCACCTCTTTTTCTGTACCTCTGTAATCTGGAGCTGCAGGAACCAGAGCACTGAGCCCTTATTTTTGACAAACAGGATCAGTTTTGCCCTCTCTTGTTCCTGAACGTTGTGTGGAAGCTCCTCCAGGTGGATGTCCACAGCTGCCTCCCATAAGGCAGAGATATGAGGAGTGGGAGGGGAAACTAGGCTGAAAGCAGAAATTCACTGAAAATTACTTAATGTACACCTAAATGTTGCCCTGGAATTTGCACCCCTCCAACAGATTCCAGAATTCTGAAATAGTTACTTCAGAGAAATTACATTCTCCCAGTGTAATTGTTGTCTTTGTGGGAGACAGATTCCTGGGGTTTCCTACTTTGCCATGATCCCATGTACTTTTTTCTGTATTTGCTTTCGAAAACTATGGTATAAAATATTTTATTTTTGAACATAATCAAATTATTTTTTCTTATTTATTTTAAAAAAATTTTAATGTGTGAGTTCTTGGACCAAATGGGTTTCCTGTTATGTCCTTTGGAAATTAATTTGAATTGCATATATACACTCAATTTTAGTTTGTGTGAAGTCAAAAGCAAGGGTGTGTCCTAACACGTCTAAGTTTAGTATATTTACACAAGAAATTTAAAGTTCAAATTTTCTTTTCTGTTTATTTTCTTACGGTTTTATTAAATCTATAATTTTATATTTTTGTTTAATTTAATTTTTGAAGGATATACTGTTGTGAGAGCCAAAAAACTCTTAGTGTCTCTACAAAATCAATGACTATATTGTCTTAATACCATATGTTGGATGATCTTTCTATTATTTATTAATTTGGAAAGTTTTGCTTTATAAATACAGTATAACCTCTGTAAGTTGACCATGGAAGGTGCATGCGAACTGGTCAACATGTGAAGACGGTCAACAAAAGGAAGTAGATTTTTGTACATATGATTCATTTCCTGTCTATGAAAATTAGGCCAACTTAAAAGGAGGTGGTCGATGCAGGAAAGTGGCAATCTCTGGAGGTTCTTCTACATCTGACTTACTCCATTTCCTCCCATTTGTCTATGTCTCTCATCTTATGCCATGAACACAGTTAATTTTTTCTGCTTCAGTAAATGATATCTCATTCTATCCAGGTGCTTAAGATTTTTTACATTTTGAAGTTCTAACTTATGCCACGTTAATTTGATATGTCCTCTTCTTGACACCATTTTTTCTAGTTCCATCAAATCACAAGTATGAATCAGCATCTTGTCTGTTTTCTAGCGATACCCTCTTGTTTTCTTAGCTTTGGGTTTTCTTTTTCCGGCTACAACGTCTATGGATTATCAGAAGCATATTTTTAAAACACAAATCAAAACTTGTTGCTACCTGGTTCAAAACCTTATCAGTTGCTTACTGTTACTTTCTTACTTTGCACTGAAAAGCACCAATTATGTGTCCCTCATACCCATCTCCTGTCTTCTAAGTGTTTTCCTTCTAGTCACTTCATGTTTTTCCTTTACCATGTTGGTTATATTTATTTAAGAGTAGAAATTCTGAAGAAAGAACATACATGAATGCATTTATAACTATATTTTAAATCAATCAATATATTAATCTCTTTGAACAATTAATTACAGAGCTAGTAAGTGGCTTAAAATTTTGAATGAAACTAGTTCTTGATTTCAAATAGCTGACAAGAAGAAAAACAACAAATAAACAAAAATAAAGTCAACAAATGTTATAGTAGAAGTGATAGCAATTCAGTGTGGAGCAGTAGGAATACAATGTGGTCAATTTTCAGCAGAGGGTCATTTAGTTAGAAATTACTAAAAAGTAAATATGTGTTTTCCACTTGAACATGGTCAAAGATACACTTAGAGATCTAAAAATAGACCTGCCATTCGCTCCTACAATTCCTCTACTAGGTATATATTCAGAAGACCACAAATCACATTATAACAAAAGATATATTTACCAGAATGTTTATTGTAGCCCTATTCATAATTGCTAAGTCATAGAAGAAGCCCAAATGCCCATCAACTCATGAATGGATCAATAAATTGTGGTATACATACAACGTGGAATATTATGCAGCCTTAAAGTAAGATGGAGACTTTACCTCTTACATGTTTACATGAATGGAGTTGGAACATGTTCTTCTTAGCAAAATATCTCAAGAATGGAAGAAAAAGTATCCAATGTACTTAGTCTTACTATGAAACCAATTTATAGCTTCCATATGAAAGCTATAACCCAATTATAGGTCAGGAAGAAGGGAAAAGAGAGAGGGAAGGGAGGGGAGGGGGAAGGGTGGGTGGAGGGAGGATGATAGGTGGGACCACACCTATGGTGCATCTTACAAGGATACATGTGAAATTTACTAGATGTAGAATATAAATGTCTTAGCACAATAACTAAGACAATACCCTGAAATCTATGTTAACTAGTTTGATGAAAATATTTCAAATTGTATATAAAACCAGCACATTGTTTTTAAACAATGATTTACCCCATGATTGCATTAATATACACAGCTATGATTTAATTTAAAAAAGAGAAGAATTTTTGTCTGAGAAAGCGACATGAACAAATAGAGTATAGCCTGAAAAAAGGCAGTGAGGAAAATGAAGGATCCTTCCTTTCATGTTATAAATATTTTTATAAGCATTTACTGTGTTTTAGGCATTAATAAAGGCACTGAGTATTTAGTATTTAGTAGTGTATTAAACAGCTGTGTGTCAGCCCACATGAAGCTTATACTTGGTTATAACACTAGTAAGGTAAGTGGAGGAACGTTTATATTTTATCCTGTGAACAACAGGGTTATCTTTTAAATGTCTTAGTCTGGGGATCAAAGTGTAACCATCTAAAAAGATCAAGCCATATGTTTTGGGAAGACAGGTTAGCAGGTCTGACACTGAGACACCAAATCTTTACTAACTAAACTAACAAAGCATTACTAGACCAGGCGACTTTTCTTGATGTCCTTGTATTTGTTTGTGATCAATATTTCCTTTTGCCCTTGAAAATAATTAAAAGTAGTAAATTATCATAGCCAATAGATCAGTCATGTAACTGAAACTGTTAATGGCCAGAGAAATTAATTGCTCTCATTTCAAACTGGTTTGAAAAGAAAACATATATGTGTATAAATATATACATAAAAATTATATATTTTTTACATATTTAAAGAGATTTAGGTAATAGAATCTATACATTTTTAAAAATGCAAGATCTTTAATAACCAAATTAGGAGTTCTTTCTTATTCCTTCTCTGGTACCCAGAAGACAGTGCTTTGTGGTTTTAATTTCTTAGTTCAGTGACCTTGAGTAACTCTGCCTTGAGTCACATACTAGAATGCAAGCTCTTTTGTTTTAAATAAATCTGCTACTAATATTCTTCAATATTAGTAGTATTTTCTTCTCACAATTTGTGCAGTCTATTTAAATTATTTTAGTCTTGTTTTATGAACAGCTAAAGGTTTTTTTTAAAAGTTCATACATATTAATAATAGCAAAGTTGTTTTATCACCTTAATAACAACTGTGTATTTATTCAATTGTGCCTGGCATATCCGCCTTATTTTTGACATATGGTTTTTCGTTATTACTATAGTGTGTTGAATAAACATAAAAGGAATAACAGTTGGTATTTGTTTTAAATGACACACATAATAGGTAGAACATCAAAATAGTGGTTAAACTTCAATTCAAGTGTTCACGGGTCACTAGTCCCAAACTACAATGTCACGGCTGTTTTAAGCCAAAAATTTTCTTAAAAGCAGCCTGAAATGTAGTCATATTTTTCAGAACTTTCTACAATAGTCATCTCTCTGGGCAACAGAATTTCCCAGGCTGTCCAAAAAACAGCAATTTGTCAACAATTTGAAAATAGTTTTGTGACAAGCTGTATTTATTTGACAGTGTAATGCAATAATAGACATACACTAGGATCACTGTTGTAAAGGAAATTATCATTGGTAAGTGCCCTTCCCTGGAATTAGTTTCAGATGTGTTTGGGGGAAAATTCTGATTGATGAATTGATTATAGGTGGGTGGATGGACAAAATACACGGTATTGGTATTGTTCTCTATCTTCTTTATACATTTACAGACTCTGAATTAAATGACACTTACAAAATAGAGAAGTTTCAATCATTTCCCTTCCAATGGAAAATGCAAGTAAAAATGTGGATTTTTCAAAATTTTAATGGGACGTGCCACTGAATTAAAAGTTTGCAGATTTGAAAGCGCATGAAGTCAGTGAAGTAAACAGTCCCACCACCCACACAGGTAGTTTCCACTGTTCCTTCATTTCTAACCTAAGCATCACCACATTAGGAACAGATACATGCAGCCACCTATGAAAATGTCCATATCTGTATGCAATGTTAAAATGGTCAGGAAGTTTAAAATAAAAATTCTATGTGTCATTGTGTTAAATAAGCAGTTGCTGAGTGCCTTTAATGAACGGATGTTTATATACTCACATTATAATTATGGAAATCAAAACATACAGTCCACTGGCATAATATCAAAATGAAATGTATTATAGAAACTCCAAATATATGAATTTTAATATGTAGCCAAATAAAACCTAACCATATATATATATATATTTCCAGGTTTTGGCCAGGGCTGGGTTTCAACCCGCCACTTCTGGCATATGGAGCCAGCACCTTACTCCTGTGAGCCACAGGCACTGCCCCAACCAGCTAATTTAAGGTTAACTTGAATTAGGTATTGTTCTAATTTTGTAGGAATAGATGTAAGATATGCTTGTTGCTTGGAGATGCCAGATAAACTTAACTTTTTAATGTTTTCAATTGAAGGTTTGTTGAGATAATTTTAAACTCACATGTGGCGGTAAAAAAAAATACAGCAATCTCTCATACAGATTATCCAGCTCCCACCTACTATAATATCTTGTGAAACTGAAATTCATTTTTATCCAATCCACTGACATTATTTGAATTTCCCAGTTTTAATTGCATTTACATGCGTGTATGCATTACTATTTGGTTTAATGTAATTTTCTCACACTATATTTGTGCATTCGCTGATGCAGTCCAGATATGGAACTGTTTTATCCAACCTCCAACCCTCGCCCAGGCTATTCCACACTCCATACTTAAGCGCTGGACCCCACTACTCTTCTCTGCATTTCTAAATGTTCTATTTTCAAAGTGTTTTATAAATGCAATCATATAGCACATAAGCTTTTTAGATCAGCTTGTTGTACTCAAATTCCCTGCAGCTTCATTCAACTTATTGTGTTACCATTAGCCCTGTCTTTTTAATTGCTAAAACATATTTCCTGGGGTAGATGGATGTATCACGGCTTGTTAGGCCACTCCCAGTTGAAGGGCATCTGTCAGACTGTTTGCAGTTTCTGGTTATTACAAATAAAACTACTTTGACCAATAATACTCAGATTTTTCACTCAATGTTAGTGTTCATTTCCTTGGATAAATGCCTAGAAATGTAATTGGTGGATCTTATGGTAATTGAATACAATAATTATGCCTAGAAATTTATAAAAGGCTGTCAACCTATTTTTCAGAGAGAGTGTGACTTTAGTCCTTTGTCACACATATGATGTTGTCAGGTCCACAAATTCCTTGCCTAGCCCTAGCTCCTCAAATCATCTTCTTTTTTTTTTTCTCAAAGTTTTGTAGTGTTATGTTTTAGATCCAAATCTATTATATATTTTGAATTAATTTTTGTGTAAGGTTGAAATTTGGGTTAAGGTTTAAACTTTTGTTAATGTGTGTCCCATTGATCCAACATCATTTCATCCATTCTCCATTGAATTATTTTTGTACCTTTGTCAACATTCAGTTGAAAATATTCATGTGTATGTTTATTTCTGAGTTCTTAATTCTTAAGTTCTTCATTTATTTATATTTTTATTCCTCTATCTTAAGTCCAGTCAGTTTCATACAAGAAAAATTTGATACACTGTGCTATTTGCAAACAGAAAATGTATTTCTTATAGTTTGGGAAGTTAGGAAATCCAGCTTCAAGGTGCCAATAAGTTTGGTGCCTGGGAAGGGCCTAATTCTCATGGGTGGCACCTTTTGCGTATGCCACATGTCTAAAGCCAAGAACAGTTTACTTGTACCTTGTTTATAAGGGCACTAATCCTAGGCATAAAACAGCTTGGAAAACTGCTAGTAACCTCTAGGAACATTTTCCTGTTCAAACACAAACCATCAGGTAGAGACTCACAGCATTCTTGTCATAAAGAGATGATCAACTAGAAAGGACTACTTCAAGTATTTTTTCTTTATATCAACATTAAGAAAAACAAATATGTACAGATTACTTTCTATGCACCACTTTCAATGTTTAATGTAACATTAACTAATTAAAGAATGCAAGTTGTAGTTTGTTGTCTTTTCTTTTCTTTCTTTCTTTTTTTGACAGAGTCTATGTTGCCCGGGGTACAGTGCTATGAAATCCCAACTCACAGCAACCTCAAACTCTTGAGCCTAAGCCATTCTCTTGCCTCAGCATCGAAGCAGCTGCTACAATAGGTGCCGGCCACAATGCCCAGCTTTTTTTTTTTTTTTTTTTTTTTTGCAGTTGTCACTGTTGTTTAGCAGGCCTGGGCTGGGTTCAAACTCAGAACCCTCAGTATATGTGGCTGAAGCCATAACCACTGTGCTACAGGCACTGAGCCTGGAGGTTGTAGTTTTGAAAAGTATTTCTGGCCAGTTGTGGTGGCTCTCATTTGTAATCCTAGCTCTCTGGGAGGTGGAAATAGGTAGATCATTTGGACTCAGGAGTGTGAGACCAGCCTGAACAAGAATGAGACCTCCATCTGTACTAAAAATAGAAAAATTTGCCAGGTGTGGTGGCTACTAGCTGTAATCCCAGGTACTCAGGAGGCTAAGGCAAGCGGATCACTTGAGCCCAGGAGTTTGAGGTTGTTGTGAGGTACAATGCCAGGGTTCTCTAGTCTGGGGCAAAAGAGTGAGACTCTGTCTCAAAAAAAAAAAAAAAAAAAAAAGAAGGTTTTAGGTTAGTTCTCATAGCTTTGTGATTAAGAAAGGATAAAAATGAATTATAATCTTTTTCCAGAAATAAAAAAAAATTGCATCATTTTATAAGACGTTAAGATTTTTGGGTCTTATCCAAAATATTTCTTTAGTTCATTTTTCTATCATTTGAATTCTATGTTTGGAGTTGAGGGAATACTACTTTTATTTTTTTTGGCCGGGGCTGGGTTGGAACCTGCCACCTCCGGCATATGGGGCCGATGCCCTACTCCTTTGAGCCACAGGTGCTGCCCAAGGTAATATGACTTTATGGGAAAATAAAATTTCCATATGATTCTTTTTTTATAATGTCTATTTTGTATATTACACAAACAGGCACATACAGTTTTTAATTCAAGCAGCATAAATTTGGCTGCAATATTCTATGGAAGAGATCTTTCTTATGTAATCTATTTATAAAACTATTTGCAAGTTGAATTGGTGGAAGCATTATAAAAATTACTTAAAATAACTAAATTAGTAGTATTAGTAGTTGCAGATTTCTTTTGGGCAAATATATGTAATCTGGCAGTATAAACTTTAAATATGCTTTACCAAGTATCTGATATCCAGGTGTCTTTGTGTGTATATATGAGAGTGTGTGTATAAATATGTATATGTATACACATACACACACACACACACACACACATATATATATGTACACACATGGTGTATTTGCATTTAATTATATTCAGTAAGAAGTCCTGATCTACGGCAGCTCTCATAGGGGCTAATTCAAACACTGAACGAGATCTTTAGGGAGTGAGAATTTTTTTCTGTCTTTTTGTATCAGAAAGTAAGGGCTATCAAATGGCACCTGTAGCTCAAAGGAGTAGGGCGCCGGCGCCATATGCTGGAGCTGGTGGGTACAAACCCAGCCCTGGCCAAAAACTGCAAAAAAAAAAAAAAAATAAAAAATAAAAAAAGTGAGGGCTATTTTGCACTGTAATTGTAAAGTAATGTAATAATTTCATGTCTATAAAAAGAAATAAGGTTTATAGAAAATAATTGGTGAAACAGATGACATCAGTATAAAACATGCAAAAGAAATAGAAAAAAATGACAACAAATTTAATGGAGCTTTCAAGATCTATGGGATAATAATATTAAATGGTCTCCAGATGGAGAAAAGAGGGAAAACAGGGAGAAAAATTATTTAAAGATACCTCATATAAATGTCAGAGAATTGTACAAAATTGATGAAAGACTTACCTAGATAGACAAGAAATGAAGACGTCCAAAATAAGTATGGGCACAGAATAGAGCTCACCCAGACGGTCAGTGTCAAACGGTGAACATGCAAATGTGCACAGAGTGTTATTCAGTGAGTTCTAGTTCAGTAAAAATGTGTGTGCCCCTGTAACATTCTGCAATCGCTACGAAAAGCTGAGAAAATCAAAGATGAAGCTGCTCCAATGAAAGAAACCAGGAAAAAAAAATCACAGTGGAATATGAGGTCAGCACAACAATCAATGATAATTAAACTCTCTATCTCCTGTAATAATGTTCTAAGAAATCATAGCAGTTTGGAGAAGAGATTGAAGATTTTTGTAAGCTATAACTTTTTTTTTTTTTTTTTGCCAGGGCTAGGTTTGAACCCACCACCTCTGGCATATGGGGCCAGCACTCTACTCCTTGAGCCACAGGCGCCGCACAAGCTATAACTTTTTTTAAAATTCAGATTCATATGAGAGTATAAATGATTAGGTTACATTGTTTGCATTTCTAAGGTAAAGCTCAAGTAGTAGTTGAGTTTTCCAAGGGGTGTGCTGTATACCCTTACACTGAGCACATTAGCTGAGAACTTACCACTTTCCCTTCCTTCTCCCCTCTCCCCTTTCCCATTTCCCTTCCCACCCAGTTGAATATACTTGTGATTTTTCTCTATCTAAGTGCATATTTGTTTTTTTACTGGTTTCATATTGGTATTGAGTACGTTGATTATTTGCTTTTCCATTCTTGTGATAATATACTAAAAAGATGCTTCAACTCCATCCAGGTAAATACAAAATACGTAAAGTCTCCATCTTTTATTATGGTTGAATAGTACTCTGTGGTGTACATATGCCACAGTTGATTATTTCATTCATGTGTTGATGGGCATTTGGGTTGTTTCTACATCTTGGCAATAGTGAATTGAACTGCAATAAACATTCTAGTGAAAATGTCATTGTGATAAAATGACTTTTTTTTTCTTTTGGGCAGATACCTTGTAATGGGTTTATAGGATCAAATGGAAGGTCTTCTTTTAGCTCTTTGAGGAGTCTCCATACTTCTTTCAAAAAGGATGTATTTGTTTGCAATCCCACCAGTTGTGTAAAAGTGTTCCCTTTTCTCCACATCCTCACCAGCATCTGAAGCTTTGGGCTTTCATGACGTTGGCTATTTTCACTGAAGTTAGATTTTGAATAGCATTTTTCTGATGATTAGGGATTAGGAACATTTTTTTCATGTGTTTTTCCCCCATTTGTCTATCTTCTTCAAAGAAGTTTCTGTTCAAGTCTCTTGCCCACTTATAAATGGGGTTGTTTGCTCTTTCCTTGTTGAGTAAGTTCTGTATAGATTCTAATTATCAGCTTTTGTCAGACTGATAGCATGCAAATATCTTCTCCCATTCTGATGGTTCCATGTTTGCTTCAGTTTTTGTATCATTAGCTGTGCAGAAACTTTTATTTCAATAATGTTGATTTATTTAATTTTGGTTGTTGCAATTGTTAAGGGTTTCTTCTTCATAAACTCTTTCCCCAGGCCAATAGCATCAAGAATTATCCCCATATTCTAGGACTTTTATTGTTTTGTGTCTTGAGTTTAATTCTTTTATCCAGGGAGAGTCCATTTTTGTCAGTGGTGGGAAATGCAGGTCCAGTTTCAATTGTCAATGTGTGGCTAACTAGTTTTCAAAGCACCATTTATTAAATAAGAATTCTTTTCCCCAGCGTATGTTTTTATTTGGTTCCTCAATTATCAGATAGCAAAATGTAGCTGGGTTCTGTAGGTTTTCTATTCTAGTCCATAGATCCATATATCTATTTCTGTGCCAGGACCATGCTATTTTGATCACTATTTATAGATTTGTTCTACAACCTGACGTCTGGTAACACAATGCTTCCAGTATTTGTAGTACTGAACAGTGCATTGGCTATTTGGGTTTTTTTTTCTGGTTCCATATATAATGAAGTACTATTTTTTCTAGTTCTTCGAATTATAGCATTGGTGCTTTGATAGGGATTGAATTAAATCTATAGATCGCATTGGGTAGTCTGGACATTTTAACAATGTTTATTCTTCCAAGCCATTAATATGGTATGTTCTTCTCTTTGTTAATGTCTTCTGCTATTTCTTTCTCAGTTTCGTAGTTCTCTACATAGAGATCCTTCATGTTCTTTGTTAAGTATATTCCCATGCATTTCATTTTCTTTGAAGCTACTGTGAAAGGGATTGTGTCTTTGATTTGGTTCTCAGCTTGACTGTTACTGGTATATATGAAGGCTACTGGTTTGTGGACATTGACTTTGTATCCGGAGACGTTACTTTATTCCTTGATCACATCCAGGAGCCTTGTGGTTTAGACCCTGTGGTTTTCCAAGTATAAGATTATTTCAGCCTCAAAGAACAAGAGTTTGAATAATCTGGATATCCTTCTCTGTCTCATTGCATTATCTAGAACTCCCAGCACTATGTCAAAGAGCAGTAGTGATAGTGGACATCCTTGTCTAGTTCTAGTTCTAACTGGAAATGCTTTAAGTTTTACTCCATTCAATATGATATTGGCTATAGGTTTGTTGTGGATAGCCTCTGTTTAAGAAATATCCCATCTATGCCTATTTTCTTAAGTGTTCTTGTCAGAAAAAGAGGATGAATTTTGTTGAATATTTTTCTGCATCTTTTGCAAAGATAATATGGTCTTTGTTCTTATTTCTGCTTATGTGGTGAATTCTGTTTATTGATTTATATTTGTTGAACCAACCTTGCATGTCGGGGATAAAGCTCATCTGATCGTGATGTATAATATTTTTTAATGTGTAGCTGTAATCTGTCAAGCTATAACACTTTTCAATGACTGTATCTGTGTCCTTGTAGCCTATGATTTGTTACATTTAATTTAATTAGTATTTGAGATTAAATCTATGTTCCCAGTTTCTGTATACACATATATATTACCTAGAACAGCTTGTTAGGTCCTTCTGGAGGAAGAAGTTCCCTGGTTCCTGGCTCTCAGTGTCCAGAATGAGCACTGGTACCTAGCTGATGATGGACTGCTCACAAATACTAAGCAGTCAGCATCATCTTTCATTTATTACAGAATCAAAACATGCAAGTATAAGGAGAACACTTCAGAAGAGTGAAATAGGTCCCTCTTGTTGAGTGGAGAAGAAACCCAGAAGTCTGAACCCACACTGAGTTTTATAGGCTAATGAAGCCAACCGGTTTTTCTCACTTTTCCCCAAGTAAGATTGGCTATGCCTCCCACCTTTGGGGTTACTAGCAGTGATATAACAAACTTCTTAGCATGTATGTGGCCTCTCATGGATGGGAGCAAAAATCTGCAAATTTGGTTACAAATAATGGGCACATTGGATCCAGGTCAATGTAAGGTCAATAAGGGCTACCCACTGTCTGTTCCATTTGGGGAACAAACATTAGCAGTAACTTGGTTTCCTATCACCTGCCCCTAGGCACAACCTATGTGTCCCATCCTGTCAAGGAGAGAAGCTGAGCAGCCAGGAGCTATGTCTTCTCTGAGGCTCAGCAGCTCTTGCCCTACCTGTCTGGGAGAGAAGCTGGGGGCAAGGTGGCATGTCTCCCCCTTGGGAAAGCTCTGTTTATTCCTAAAATGTAAGTCAAATGTGAAAATTTATGAATATTATATTGTTCTTGCATCAGAACAGAGAAAAAGTGTAGTAGTACAGTAGTCCTTCCTTATCTGATGGGGATACATCCTAGGACTCCCAGTGGATGCCTGAAGCCACAGATAGAACCAAATACTATACACATATAACTATGCTTTTCCCATATCTGAATTATCTATGATCAAGTTTAATTTATAAATTAGGCACTGCAATAAAAGTTTTATAAATGTGATCTTTCTCTTATATTTTAGCGTTCTGTTCTCACTCTCTTTTCATTTTCTGTTTCAGCACCCACTGAAGTGGTGCAAAGTGACTCATTGTGGGGAGTGTTTACAGCATGGATACAGCAGACACTGAAATGATTCAGGTCTGTAGTGGAATAGTTCACACACTCCTCTGAAAGTCATGCAATTTAAAACTTATGAGTTGTTTATTTCTGGAAGTAACCATTTAATATTTTTGGACCACATTTAACTGCAGATAACTAAAACTTAAGAAAGCAAAATCATAGATAAGGCAAACTCTATTAGAAAACAATCAAAATATCATGTACAACCCTACAAAGATTTGGCTGCGTAAAAGAACGGCAATGTTTCTATCGTCCTTGAATATATATCGTTCTGAGTTCATATTCATTTAACCCCAAAATCATCCAAATAATTCTGGAATTATGTTTGACAAATTAAGTGCCGGAACATAGAATAGGTTTGCGGAATTAAACAATCATGGTAGATTTTGAAACAAATGCCTATGTTAAACTCTATGAAAACTTATGAATATGATATTGTTCTTGGATCAGAACAGAGTTAACAGAATTTTTAAAGAACTAGCATGTTGTTTTGTATTAACTTCTTAAATAATAAGTAGTCCATATGTTATGTTATTGATAGTGGGACCACTTGAATTTGCACTTCAAAATATATTTAGAAAACAGGCTTTACTTTGGGTATTAAATAGGGATTATGTTTTGATAAGAGTGAGATAAAGACATCCAAAATAATAAGGGCTTGAATAAGTTATCATTCTGCTTCTCTCCTACCCAAAATGATTGTGGACATCGACAGTGTAAAATGGATTAGGCATTTCTACTCAAGGGACTCAGTCTTAATCTCTTCTCACCATTAGCAACTCTAGTATCCGGTCAAAGTTCTCATAGTACTGGATGATTTCATAAAGGTCTGGGACATTTACAAGGAGATTTCTAGGGTGTCCCATAATATTCTTGCTCTTAGAACTCAATGATCAGAGTGTAGTCACATGCAGAAGCAAGGAAAGTATTGAAAATGGGCATCAGTGGTGCCACGTTTGCTAAAGAGGAAGTGCAGAAGGAATTTTGGAAAACAATGAGCCATCACTGCTATGAAGTAACAAATGGATTAATAGACAGATTAATACTGTTAACATTCATATATAAAATATTGTGAGGTGTATATGGGAGAATGATAGCAATAGGCAGGATATGTTCCATAAATAGCAATAATATTTTGACAGCTTGCCTCTATTTATACATTTAAAGAAACTTTGGCTTAATGATGTTCCTTATAAAGTATAAAATGGTAACAGATGTTTATTCATTTCATCTAAATAAAGTTCTGTTGTTTCCTATTTCATTCATTTATTTTGCATGATACATTCTGCTGGGGATACTTTCTAGGAAGATGGAATTGCCCATTTTACTCTGCTTTCTCAAACTCGGGAAACTTAGGTATTAATAGAAAACTCTTCATGTAATTGCAAGAAGAGAGATGGATAGGAAAGTGTTGGTGGTGGGAGCAAAGGAGACCAAGCACGTTTAGCAATAAACTAAACAGTACAAATTTCATGCAGTATGTTTTAAAAGTTACTTCATCTGTTTTATACATATGAAAGCAATTTGAATTCCTTGAATATGCTCTCATCATGCATTTATTTTGGTTCTACTTGACAAGCTCCATTAGGAAATCTCTGATAATTTTGTTGTCAGTACCTATTATCAGAAACATTTTAATTTCTTCATAATATCTATATATTTAGAATCTGCTATAATATTTGGATAGGATAAGAGACAGCAAGTAGCTAGTTATCTCAAAGCTTCAGATGTCCAAACATATTAATTATACTTAATTTTCTTAAATGTAGTTTTATGAATATTAGACATTGTCTTTTATTACATAAGCATACTTTGTATGCCAAGATCTAATTAATATGTTTAAGGAAAAATATGCCTTGTACAAAGCAATCTAAAGTACACCAATATCTTACTACAAATTAATTATAATTGATACAAGCTTAAATATAGAATAATAAATATAGAAACAAATGTGTTATCTAACCTTAATTTTACTTTTTCTCAAGATGGATACTAACAGTCCCATAACAATGGAGGGTTCAAAAACTGACCCCACCAATCATTTATTTTTGTATGCTCTGTTGTCCTGCTTAAATATATACACAAATATCCTTTCTGTGGGGGCAATCCCAGAACCCCTTCCACTGGTATGAGACTTAAGCCTACTCTATGAAAATTCTTCTGTATTTCAATCTTTAAGAGGTTCTTACAATTGCTCCATGACCCTTAGATAACTACTCAATTACATAACTTGAGACTAATCAAAAATATATTGTTCTAAACCTGTCCCAGGAAAGGTTATGTACAAACACAATAGACTATGATTAGAGATATAAGTTTACCAACTTTCAGAGATGAAAAGGACTGAGAACATTTATGTTGCATTGAGAAATGAAAGTGAAAATTATTTACCCAAATATAAAATTAATTTTTTACCTTAAAATCATAATGAACTACAAAGACAAATAAAATTTAAATGTTTATAAGCACATAGAGATAAAGGTAACATTCAATAATCAACATGTTAAATTTATTCAACAAATAAATAATAAGTGCTTTTATCAATATAAATAAAAACATTATTAGAAAAGCATATCAATGATAACACTAATTAAAGAATACAAATTAAAATAACAAATGGTATATGTTTAACCTGTCAAAATGACAAGTTTTAGTAGGACAGTCTATTATTAACACTGAAATAGAAGGGAACACATTATCTTATTTAGTTGGTAGAAGAGAGTCATCAAACAATAGATTTAGAGGGCAATCAGTTAGTATGTACTGAAAATCTTAAAACTTTGCATACATTTTACACATACTTTTATTAAGCTTGTCTATCCAGTATTTTTATCCTCAAGACTTATTCATATACAGCCTGTCAAGGTGTGTGATCCTAACACTCTGGGAGGTCGAGATGGATGGATTATTCAAGCTTAGGGGTTCAGACAAGTCTGAGCAAGAATGAGACCCTGCCTCTACTAATAATAGAAAAAACTAGCCAGGCATGGTGGCACTTGTCTGTTATCTCAGCTATTCAGGAGGCTGAGGCAAGAGGATTGTTTGAAATCAAGAGCATGAGGTTGCTGTGAGTTACGGATAACATCATGACACTTCATTCAGGTCAACAAAGTGAAATTCTGTCTCAAAAATAAAAAAAGGAATTAGTCATATACAGATGCAAAAAACTCATGGAAAAATAATAGAAAGTGGTGTATATTAGAGGTAAAGGGAAACAAAATAACTGGCCAGAAATAGTATTTGTTAATTAAATGTTATTTGTGTTACTATCTAGTCACTAATAATTATGTAGCAAGAGAAAATGTAGTAGCAGGGAACAATATTACTGAAAGACTAATTTTTGTGGAAACGTAGTTTTTCGCTTCAATAGAGAAATATCCTGGAAGGTTATATACTGAAATATTAAGAATAGTTATTTGAGAATACTAGGACTATACGTTATTACATTTTTACTTTTGTAAATCTGTATTTAATAAATAATATGTCACAAGTAGTAATTACTTCTTTATGCGTTTGGAATTTGGGGTGTTTTGGTTCTATTTTCTATCTTAAAATTTGAGGTCATTGAAATATTAAATGGTGTTCAATTTCTTTACAAAAGGCAAACATTTATGAGCAGAAAATTATTTCATGGAAAATATCATTTTAATTCTGGAAATCTACCTTCTTGTTTTCTTAAAATAGCAAATAAATGGACTTTGTTTATTATTTTATTATGAATTATAAAATATTTAGAATAAACAAATCTCTATATAACTTATCTCTCTCTTTTAATATGTGTATATGTCTGTGAATATTTGTGTATACCTATGCATTGCCTATATGAACATGGGTACTTTAGTATATATATGAGCAAATCCACACACACCCTGTCTCTCTCTCTCTCTCACACACACACACACATACAAACCCACACACACATGCTCTATGCTAAGGATGAAATATTATGGAGACCTTTCTTTTAGCAAAAAATTACAGAGATCTCATGGTGTTCCTGACAGTTTTCTCTTTTACACAATTTTTTCTTGTACACTAATTAATGTTTAATGCTCACAACCACTTAATCAAGATTTCAGTGTTAGGAAGTGGTGGGACAAGGCAGAATGACTTCATGACTCCTGCCCTTCAGAACCATACTGACTTCTGATACGTTTCATAACAGAACTAATTGACATTTATAAAATGTAAACTTTACTGAATATATCATAAGTATTATATTATATTGTATACTGATGCTCATACCTCCCATGAAGTGTAGATATTCAGCTTCCTAGGGAACATCATTTTTAAAGTTTGAAACGGTAAGTCCTGAATATCATGTGATCCCAGTAGACATGATTATTACCGATTGCACCAGGAATCAGTTCCTGATCTCAGAAACTGAGATGATTTTGATTAAAAATACTGAATTAAGACACAGAAGCTGAGTCAATCAAATGATGTTGCAAATTTGTGCTTTAAGGATAGTGAGGGTCAAGCCAGCATCACACACAAGCCAGAGATTAAAGAAGCAACAGAAAGACCAGAGCAAGGGAAGCTGGTGACACAGAGAATCAGCAGATCCAGAATATGGTTGTGACCCCATGAGAAACAGAAAACTTGGAGAGATACCTACCCACCTAAATCACTCCTCATGTGCTGTATCCACCTTTGGCTTCTTTCTGTTCACCTATTCTGTTTTCTATCACTTTCCATCAGTTTCCAAAATTACTCAGTAAGTTCCTCCAGAAGGAAGTTAATTTATTAAGATTTTCTTCCTTGCAACCAACAAGTGCTCAACTAAAACCAGTGGGAATATAATATTACCCCTGTTTACACATTGTATTGTATTATTAACTTTAAGAGTCTGAATATAACCAACTAAGTTTGGTTAAAATGTATCTTTTATATATAATGATGGCATTATTATTTAATGTTTATCTGACCCTTCAAATTTTTAACTGGTTATAATAATCATTAATTATGTAACAAAACTTTCTTAAATGGGTTTTCAACAGATTTCATACTAAAAATGTTTTTCAATGCATTTCAGTCTCAAAATTAACAATTACATCTTTTTCATTAGATTAAAAATGCCAGAATAAGTGTTCCCTTGTCACAACCTGTCGGGCTCCTAAGGCCCTGGTCTCGATCCCTACTAGAAGGAATCAGGTGAGAGGCGGATTAGACGTACAAACTTGGTGGAAGATGGGCTAGACCTTACTTTCCGGGTAGCCCTGAGCAACCTCTGCACCAGCCTTTTATTGAGACAGAACAACACAGATGAGGGGAGTAATTAACAATTACTGCCTGCTGAAGGCTCGGGCTCTTTCTCCATAAGGAGCTCCTGTGGACCAACGGCCCAAGGGTCCACCCCTCAGCTGCAGATCATCTTGCTCAGGTGTTGTCTGGCTCTTGGTATCCCCTACATTCCCTTCTCTTCACATCCACACCAGAATCTGCAGTTTTGAGATTTTGTGATGTGGGTCATTCTCGCTGAGGTTAGATGGTATCTCAGGGTGGTTTTGATTTGCATTTCTCTAATAATTAGGGATGATGAGCATATTTTCATATGTTTGTTAGCCATAGAGAAGGCTCTGTTCATGTCTCTTGCCCATTGATATATGGGATTGTTGGCTTTTTTCATGTGGATTGAGTTCTCTATAGATCCTAGTAATCAAGCTTTTGTCTGATTCAAAATATGCAAATATTCTTTCCCATTGTGTAGGTTGTCTATTTGCTTTGTTGTTGTCTCCTTAGCTGTACAGAAGATTTTTTAGTTTAATTAAGTCCCATTTGTTTATTTTTGTTGTTGTTACAATTGCCATGGCAGTCTTCTTCATGAAGTCTTTCCCCAGGCCAATATCTTCCAGTGTTTTTCCTATACTTTCTTTGAGGATTTTTATTGTTTCATGCCTTAAATTTAAGTCCTTTATCCATCTTGACTCGATTTTTGTGAGTGGAGAAAGGTGCAGGTCCAGTTTCAGTCTTTTGCATGTGGATATCCAGTTCTCCCAGCACCATTTATTGAATAGGGAGTCTTTCCCCCCAAGATACATTCTTGTTTGATTTATCAAAGATTAGATGGTTGTAAGATGTTTATTCATTTCTTGGTTTTCTATTTGATTCCAAATGTCTATGTCTCTGTTTTTGTGCATACCATGCTATCTTGACCACTATGGCTTTGTAGTACAGCCTAAAATCTGGTATGCTAATGCCCTGGATTTGTCTTTCTTACTAAGAACTGCCTTCACAATACAGGTTTTTTTCTGGTTCCATACAAAACGCAAAATAATTTTTTCTGCTGGTGAGGCTGCAAACTAATACAACCTTTTTGGAAGAAAGTATGGAGAACCCTCAAAGAACTCAAGCTAGACCTTCCATTTGATCCTGTCATTCCATTACTGGGCATCTAGCCAGAAGGAAAAACAGCCTTTTATCACAAGGACACTTGCACTAGACTGTTTATCACAGCTCAATTTACAATCACCAAAATGTGGAAACAGCCTAGATGCCCACTAACTCAGGAATGGATTAACAAGCTGTGGTATATGTACACCATGGAATACTATTTTTCAAAAAATGGAGACTTTAAAGCCTTTCTCTTAACCTGGATGGAAGTAGAACACATTATTCTTAGTAAAGCATCACAAGAATGGAGAAGCATCAATCCTATGTACTCAATTTTGATATGAGGACGATTAATGACAATTAATGACATGGTGGGGGTGGGGAAAAGGAAGAACAGAGAGAGAGAAGGAGGGAGAGGGGTGGAGTCTTGGCATGTGCTACATCTTTTTGGGTCAAGACACGATTATAAGAGGAACTTTACCTAATAAATGCGATAAATGTAACTTGGCTTCTTGTATCCTCAATGAATCCCCAACAATAAATAAATAAATAAAAGCCAAGATAGCAACTACAGAGAGAATTAATACAATCTATAAAATAATTAGCTGTCTACTGTAATATATTTGTTGCTATATTAACTGTTTTTCCTCTTCTTACATTTTAAAATAATTTATTGATTTCCATTTCCTTCTTTACTAATTTTACTCTTTAATCTGTGTTTATTATCTTCTCCTTTAGTGTATCTCATTTATCCTAATTGTCTTACGATTATACCCACTGTCCTTAAGAAATTGGCATCACAATAATTTCACTTGATTTCTTAACATATTTTATCTATCAAGTGTCCATTGTCTTAGCACCCCCATTTTACAGCATCTGAATCTGCACAAAAATATAAACTTAATAATCACACCTGACCCTAGGGATGAGATAAGCTTTCTTTTTGTTGGGGCTCAGGAAACAATAATTCAAAATATGTAGTTCTGGATTTCAGATTGCAAGAACCTGGAAGCAGCAAATACAGAGGGGAGCTTTCATTGAGTCCCCTTATCTACTTAAAGTCTGGATCTTTCAGAAGATCTTTCTTGTGAAACCCTTCCCCAATATCACTTCAAAGGGCATAATTGGTGGATATGGGAGGAAAGCTCACTAGAGCTGACACCACACCAGAGCCTAGACTACAGGTGACACCACAGCAGAGCCTAGACTACAGGTGACACCATACCATAGCTTAGACTACAGGTGACACCACACCAGAGCCTAGATAAGAGCTGACACCACAGCAGAGCCTACACTGCAGGTGACACCACACCAGATCCTAGACTAGAGTTGACACTACACCACAGCATCAGCAAACTTTCTCCAGGCCTATTGTCTGTTCATTTGGCCGACTCATCTACCCTAAAAGTAACTTATTCTTCTTCTAAAATTACCTACATGCCCCATTTCCTCTCCCCTATGAAGAGGGTATTTAAACTTCAACCATCTGGCACTGTTTTGAGTCTCATACTTTGTTTAGCTCTCATGTGGTTGCATATTTATAAATTTGTATGCCTTTGCTACTGTTAATCTGCCAATTGTCAGGTTATTTCAGTAGACTCAATTATCAAAACTTCAGTGGGGAAGACTGAACTTCTTTGGAATTATATTCAAGATATGGAATGTCTATTTCTTTGAAAGCTGTCTAATTCACTTATAAATAGTGAGAGATGTAAGTAATTTCTTTGGTTAAAATATGATATACATTTAAATCTATAGAAAGTGCTTTAATACATATGAATAGTATTTTTTCTTTCACACATCTAAGGATTTTTCTCCGTAAACACTTATTTCTTTTATCATGAGTTTTTTATCTTCATTTATATTTCATTCAGCAGGTGGGAGCATTCTTCAGGTTTCAAAGAGGGAATTATAAAACAGGCACCTTACTGGGGAAGAATGCAGTGTTACAGGATAGGTCAAGATCCAACCAACTGTGAAAAATAAATAAATAGGAAGAGCACATTTTAGAAAGCAATGAGTTTTTGGACAAGATCAATTCTAGTTTAAACAGATATATTTTATGAGTTACGGGCTTTCAATCTCCTTTTTCACCTAAAATTAGTTGGCATGCTTATAAAGGCACAAATAAGAAAATATTCATTGAATCTGACCTTTTCACACAATGAAGTGGGCAGATCCTCTGAAGAAAATGTGATCAGATCTGTTTACATTACAAATATTTGTCCTTATGGGTACTGGAGAAAAGGGAGGGAGAAAGCCAACAATACATTTTTTAAGTGATTGGATTTAAAACATAGGGAAATATTCAAATGACTTCAACTTTGTCAAGGTCCTTTGAAGTAGAAAATAAATAAATTGATTTCTACAAAAAGCTGAGAAGTCATGAAATACAGGTGAAGAACTAAGCTATAAAGTAAATATGTTTTTAGCTCAATAGTGATTATGACTCTCCCTGCTGTTACTTATATCTAAGCTAGTGACTGACTGTAGCACCAAATGAATATCACATTCTGTGGACTCGTATATGATCACCTTAGAATGGGTATAAGGAAAAACAGATATAGAAATAAATCTGTACCGAGAATCTAGTTGACTATTAACTTAATAAATAAGAACTTATATTTATTAGGGGACTCATACTGCAGGCTGAGAAAGAATTCTAAACTCAAAGATTAGAGAGGTTTTGAAGAAAAATGTTTTCCTTTACTTTCCCAGAGAGGAAAGGGCACAGCATGAACGGAAGAAGGGATGCCACCCTTGAGGATGAGCAGCGTGGCTCTTATTGGGCTGACAGAGAGCAGAGAAGTTGTGGGTATGAAACAACAGAGGGCTGTTGAGAGCACAGGGTGTTCCAGAGCATTTGTTGATGCAAAATGATAATGGAAGGGGGTTGTTTATCACAGCAGTTGTTTTCTGTTGGCTGGTTTATCTGACTTTTCAGGGGTCTGGAAGATGCTGAAGTGCTGCCTGACTTTTTCTGTTCAGTATTCTTCCAGTTCTGCAAAACATGCTCTTACAAAGCAAGTCCTGCCATAGGTGGCCAAGCAAGAAGCAAGCATGGGGGTAGGAAACCATTGTGTGTAGTGATGTTTTTATGGTAGATGATTTACTAGCAGTAACGTCCTTTTAGTATTACTTAAGTTCATGTATTTTAACTCCGTTTAAGTTCAAAAATGCTTTGGTTCTCCAGTTACATTTATTTATTTATATTATAATCAGAATACTAGACTTGTACAGCTAGATTTATGAAATGATTGTTAAGAACACTATTGTGCTGAACTTCCCAAGAAAATTCTATACATAGAATGAGACAGTTCTGCAAAATAATACTTTTCCCCATAAATTAGATAACTGTGCAATTGGCTTCTTTTGTCTATTTTCAGAAATATAAAATTGTTATAATCAAGTTTCTGCTGTGATTTTCTGTGGTGTACAATTTTGAAAAAGTATACATTTCTTTCTGTTATTTCTTGATGTTCAACTATTTGGTTAAAAGAAATCAACTTAGAGTGGAAAATGGTTCATATGCATCTCAATAAAAGCAATTTTCTCTCTTTGTATAACAGCTTACATACTCTCCTAATGATGAGATAGAGTTGTGTGAGACAAGGTAGCTTTTGAAATAAAGTGTCTATAACGTGAATTATGGGTTGAATATATAAAACTTTCTAATAACTACTTAGCAGCCATTATTAAGTAGAATTGCTAATTTATATTTAAAAATTACGTATTATGTTCTGCATACTAACCATGTGCATGCCAATTTCTCTTTCATTATCAATTTAATTTTCTGTGGAAAGAACAATTTTTAAGCAACATTTTTTCTTTCCTATATTAAAAATGGAGAAAACACTATGGGGGAAAAACTCTTTTCAAATATTTTCAAAATAGGAGATATACATTGAAATACTTCACTTAAATTAATAATTGCCCATGACTAAAAATTCAGACATGAATACATTCATGCTTAACTATCTTTAGAAAATAAAATTAGCTATCATAGGAGATTGATCTCTATGTATAGGTGATTTTACTTTTATAGTAATGCATCCAATTGGCTGCTAACACATTTTGATCATGTGCTTTTGGTGGGTTGGCATTTCTAGACCTCTAATAAACATTTTTGTTATGTAATTTAATCACTCATATATAATTCAGATCAAAGTAAAAGCACAAAACTATAGTGAATGAACAAGTTTCAGGACAGCAAAGAAATGGAGGCTGTGAATGTTGATAACCTATGAGAAAATATACCTATCTTGTGATTATCTGTTGATTATTTTCATTATGAATTCTATTAATTATTTCTAAATCATTATGCTAACATGACATAATTCTACCACAAATATTTATTTAAAAATCTCAGTTCTATTGTTAAAGCTGTAATATAAATTTTTAAATTTTGTCACTATAAAACACATTGAGTAAAAGCATATTTAAATTAAAAAGGTATTATTTCACTATAGAATAATGTAATAAACATTTTTTATTCCTTCATATCTATATTTAATAATCGGTTAATTTTAAACAGGTGCACCTTTTTTAAGAGGAGGAAAGTTGACTAGGGAAAGATTTTATGACTTCAGTGGCCATCACAACAACAATGAAAATCAATGAATAGGTCTTTTTTATATATATATATTTTTTGGCCAAGGCTGGGTTGAAACCTGCCACCTCCAGCATATGGGGTCAGCGCCCTAACCCTTTTTTATTTATTTATTTATTTATTTTTATAATTTTTTTTTTATTGAATGTTAACTATGTACATTGATACTCTTCTGGGGTACAGTGTGGGGGTTTTCACATGTATTCTGAAATACTTCCATCAAACTGGTCAACACAGCCTTCATGTCATTTTCTCAGTTATTGCTTTAAAATGTTCACATTCTACTCTTAGAAAGATTCACCTGTACCAATACTAACCCTTTTGAGACAGGCGCTGCCCTAATGAATAGGTCTTAATTAAGCTGAAAAGTTTCTGCAGAGCTAAGGATACAACAAGTGAAGCAAAAAGACAACCTTCAGAATTGGAAAAGATATCTGCAGGATGTAAATCTGTCAAAGAGTTGATAACTAGAATCTACAGAGAACTCAAACTAATTAACAAAAAAGTAAACAATCTCATCTACCACTGGGCAAGAGATATGGACAGAACCTTCTCTGATGCAGACAAATGAATAGCTAACAAACATTTGAAAAAAATTCTCATCATTTCTGATTGTCAAAGAAATGCAAATCAAAACCACCCTGAGATATCACCTATCCCCAATGAGAATATCGTACATCACAAAATTGCAAAGCTTCAGAGGCTGGCCTGGGTGTGGAGAGAAGGGAACACTTTTATACTTTTGTTTTAAAAAACAAATCAACTTAGAGTGGAAAGTGGTTCATATGCATCTCAAAAAAGCAATTTTCTCTCTTTATATAACAGCTTATATGCTTTCCTAATGAGATAGAGTTGTGTGCGGCAAGGTAGCATTTGAAATAAAGTGTCTATAATGTAAATTATGGGACTGCTGGTAGGACTGCAGACTAATATAATGTTTTTGGAAGGAAATATGGCAAACTCTCACAGAACTCAAACTAGACCTCCCATTTGATCCTACAACCCCATTACTAGGCATCTACCCAGAAGAAAAAAAAATCTTAATGTCCTTTCATCATAAGGACATTTGCACTAAACTGTTTATCACAACCCAATTTACATCACCAAAATGTAGAAACAACCTAAATGCCCACTAACCCAGGAATGGATTAACAAGCTGTGGTATATGTATACCATGGAATACTATTCAGACATTAAAAAGATGGAGACTTTCCATCTTTTGTATTAACCTGGATCAAGTTGGAGGAATACATTTTTCTTAGTAAAGCATCACAAGAATGGAGAAGCAAGAATCCAATATATTCAATTCTAATATGAAGGCAGTCAATGATCTAATACAACATGGGGGTAGGGGAAGGAGGGTGTGAGAACAAGGGAGGATGGATGGGGATGGGAGTTATGGTGTATGGCACATATCTTGGGGGTGGGTCACCATTGCAAAAGCGATTTTACCTAGCAAACACAATCAGTGTAACCTGAATCTTTGTACCCTCAACGAATCCCAAACAATAAAAATAAAAAATAAAAGTAAATAAAAGATTTAAAAAGATGAAAGTTATTTATGTTTTGCTCATAGATACTAAGTGTAACCTCTGTAAGCTGATCTCCCAAGGGACTGTAACAAACTGGTCAACATAGAGAGGTGTTCAGCATAAGGAATTAGTCCCAGGGTTCTAACACACACATGTGGGACATGTCTCATCTATGAAAATTAGGTCAACTTAAGGAGGTGATCAATCATGGAGGTGCTACTGTATTACAGACATACAATTGGATTTATTTTAAAGTATTCACCAGTTTACCAAGCTTGGGAAGGTGAAACATTAAATTGAATTTGGTATTGTCTAGTTGGTTGTTTTTCCTTGACCTAGAAAACGTGGAGGCACATACTATTGGAGATCACCTTACTACCAGCACTGTTTTTGTAGCTGTTGTGTCCACTATGATAGAACATTCATGGATCTAAGCCTTAAGTCCTATCAAAAAGCCTACCTATAAATCTTCTGTATATAACATATTCTCTGTGATAAATTTTGTTGCTTCTCAAGTATCTCATTGACTTCAGGTGCTCTTTCAATTCCTCAGTTATTGATCTTTTGTCTTTGCTTACATCTTTCAGCTATTGTACAAGTTGATGCAGATGTGCTCACTGTGACTGGCAATCCAAAGGAGAAGAAATCCACCAACTAATGCAAGTTTTCTAACTTCCTGGAACAAAAGTTTTAGCCAGTTATTCTATCAATTACCACAGGCGTAGCTACTGAGTATTTTCTATGACTGAATCTTTGGCCAAACACTATTCCACCTGTGATGTTTTCTTGTATACTCAATAAAATCCTCACTTTTTGAGAGTCATTGCTACTTTTATTTTTCTTATGGTAAAATTCTGAGTTCCTGTGATGCCACAGCATCCTATGTTATCTTAAATGTCCCTATTAATGATCATTTTTTCTTTTATTTTCCTTATTTGTCACTAATACAGCAATAGTCAGAAGTGATCATAGGTACAGTTATGTACGAGAACAGGGACAGGTAGATTTGTCTAATTCTTTCCACACTTCCACTGCAGACCTATAAAATAAACATATTATAACAAAGGAAGACTAAAATTTGAATAGAATAGGATCTTGGATGTATCATGGATGAGTACAGTCCCTGGGAGAGGGGTGGGCAAACAAGTGGTTTCTCACAAAGATGCCCTAAATGAAATAGCACAAATTGTCCCTGACATATAACAGCTCATGTTAGGATTTTTCAGCTTTCCAAAGGCGAGTAAACAATATGTATTGTGTGAAAAACATATCTCTACAATCATTCCGTTTTTCACTTTCAGAGGCTTTGTATTTGCTAGATGACACTGAGAAATTGTGATGTGAGCATATTTGAGGTGGACTGTGCTAAGCTATGATGCTCAGCAGGCCACATGAATCAAGAGCATTTGAAAGTTATGCTTATGATGGTTTATCGAGACTTAACCCCACCTTAAGATGAGGAGCTTCTGCACAGATATCACTGAAGGACAAATGATTCTGCCCACCAACCGACCCAAAATAATGAGACATAGGAGAAACAGAGCTATCATAAAAAGGGGGAGGACATTGAAATAGAGAAAAAGAAGACTAAATAGACTCAGCAAAATCTATATAAAAATTAAAGGTTTTAAAGAGAAAAAGTACATATTAGAAAAATAAAGCAACAAGTAAATAAAATTAAATGGGTATAATGTATATGAAAATATACAAATTCAGTTTTATTTTGTATAAAATAATTAAATAGGGTGGTGCCTGTGGCTCCAGGAGTAGGGTGCCGGCTTCATATACTGGAGGTGGTGGGTTCAAGGTCAGCCCCAGCCAAAAACTGCAGCAACAACAACAAAAATAAATAAATAAAAATAAAATATTGCATTCCCCCCCCAAAAAAAAGATTCATACAGGGTAGAGGTGAAAGAAAGTATGGATACAAGTTTCAGGCAAAGCAAATAATAAAAAAGAAAGTGTTATAACTGTGATCATATGAAATAAAACTAAAGCTTCAAAGTATTGAATGGTCCAAAATATATACTTAAGCATCTAAATACCATAATTCACAACTGACTTAAATTTTTAAATGTATGAATCATATAACAAAGTGGAAATATTGATAAAGTGATTTAAATGTTTAATTTTAACTAAAATACCACCCCCAGTGGTATTTTTTTAAATGTTGCCCCCCTAAGGTAGGCATATAGATGATATAAATAATATACTCAACACAGATCTAATGTATGTATCATTTACCCAGCTATATAGGACACACTTTTAAGAAATCTTTTAAATATATATTATGAATATTATGATTATATTACTCTTCATTAAGTACATACAATTCAACAAATTAGAAGTAGTACACATATCATTATTTTATCATTATGTAACAAATCTAAAAACAAAAATTACTTTTCTAAGAACATTTAAAACCATATTACAAAATAGTTTTTAATCAAAGAGGAAATTAGAAAATAGAAAAGTGTAAAATATGTAAATATATGAAAATATATGAATGTGTATATATGAATATGTAATATGTAAATATGTGAATATGTAAAAATGAAATATATTTCTTACAACTGTGATGTGCTATTGAAGAAATTTCCAGAGGAAATGTCATTTACTCCAATTCTTATACTACTAGTAATAAAAACTAATATAATATTAAAATTATATTTGGGTTTATGTAAAAGAAGGCACAGAAATTTGAAAAATTCTTACCTTCATGGGTGCCAACTATGGTAGCTTATTTGATCTACGCCCCTCACTTATTCCTACCATTGTTCCATCATCTTATTTTCTGAATGAAATAATGGGCAAGGACATTTTCTCATTTTGCCTATGAACAATACTCTGAAAATAAACACATCAATAATAAAGTCACAACACCAAATTCCTGCTCAGATCCATAAACCTCTTCAGTTGTCATTTCATTCTGCTTTTTCCCCCTCAGTAAAGTGCTCTAAAGTGTTGCCCACATCTAGTGTCTCCAGATTCTTGAGTGTCTTTCGATCATTAATTCTTGTGCTCTCTTTTAAACTCTTCTCATTAATATGCCAATGACTTTCACACTTTTAAAATCAGTTGAAATACTGCAGTGACCATCTACACTAAATCTCTCCTATGTTTGATTCTGTGTATGTTTATTTCATCTAAATAGTTCTAATAGATTTATAACACTCCATTGTTGGTTATTATTTTCCTACCCTGGATCACTGCTTACTTTACAGGAGCCTCAAAAATATTCTCCTCCTCTTCTCTCTCTCTCTCAATTACTTTATGCTTAATTATCCACTCCTCCCAGACTGCCCTACCTTGGATAACTTCATCTAATTTCATGACTATCACATTTCTAAAGGAGAATGTTCTGTTATGTAAATATATTTAATTGCCTCAAAATAAAAATATGTAAAACTGAATTCATCCCATATAACTCTGAAATGTTCTTTTTTTCCCTTGTGGCTATGCATTGATAGTATGCCAAAACTAAACAAGCAGCAATTTCTTAAAGGTTGCCTTGAGGAATGTGAAACTATTTCAGTGAAGTTTTTTTGTGCACCATGATATCAACCTCCACTTGGTCTGCTTGCACTTTGAATGGCTATTTTGTCCATGCATGATTTGAGATGACAGACCTAGGTTTCTCAGTGTAGAAGTAGAAGGGAGAGTGAACAGCCTGCTGGATTTGCTCAGGATCGTCACAGCATTAGCACTGAAAGTTCCATGTAGTAGAAAAAACTTTAGTCCTTGGCAAATAAGAACAGTTGGTCACCATGAGAATCACAAATTTGGGGTAGGTTAGAAAGAATTGGGCAAAACTGGTAGAATTGAAAACCACAGTATATACTCAAATTTAGCTTAATATAGATCCTGATGCATAGATACAGAAATAGTATCTATAGGCTCGGCGCCTATAGCTCAACTGGCTAGGGTGCCAGCCACGTACACCTAAGGTGGTGGGTTCAAATCTCCAGCCCAGACCTGCCAAACAACGACAGCTGCAACCAAAAAATAGCCGGGCATTGTGGCGGACGCCTGTGGTCCCAGCTACTTGGGAGGCGGAGGCAGGAGACTCGCTTGAGCCCAGGAGTTGGAGGTTGCTGTGAGTTGTAATGTCACGGCACTCTACCCAGGGGGACAGCTTGAGGCTCTGTCTCAAAAAAAAAAAAAAAAAGAAATAGTATCTATATATCTCCATTGGTGTAGGTATGTGTGTGTGTGTGTGTGTGTGTGTGTGTGTACATAGGTCTGTATATACACATATATTTACTAAATCTTTCCACTGGGAGGGACTGGGGATGACAACCCAATGGCAGTGAGCATGCCCAGCAACCTAGTAAGAGTTTCTAAATCTGATAAAGAAAGCAGGGGTCTTTAGAGAAAGGTCTGATTCTATGGCTGATACGGGGAAAATATTACATGAACTGCTCCAGGAAAGCCAGGAAGTACCTCCCAAAACAGAAGGATTGAGGCACATCAAAGGGACATAGGAGCCATCTTGAAAAGAGACCCAATGGGCAAACAGTTTTGAGCCACAAAATAAGTAAAGACCCAAGGGCCAGTTTTGAGCCACATAATGCATAAGACAGTTTTGAGCCACAAAATAAGTAAAGTGTTTAGGGTTAATAATTGCAAGTATGATATAAATATTCATGAGACCACATCAGTACAATGAGTTATTAAATTAATTGGTGGAAGGGGTTAAAAATTACTTAATTGCTTCATTCTCCAAGAGAGAAATAGCCCTTAATGTCAGGTTTCCTTATACAATATAGAAAGGGAGAGAAAAGTCATTCCAGAGAGGAGCTACTTTAACCAAATGGTCAATTTAAAAGTCTTCAGTAATTAAGTTGTGTTTACTGCATGGTTGGTATAGCCCCTTTGAAATGATGTGGTAAGAAGGGTACGTCACCACTATGTTATTTTGTAAAACCTATAGCTTCATAGCCCCCTTCCAGTCATAATAAAAAATTCAGAGAAAAACAAAATTGAGAATATTGAACAAAATATTTGACCAGTAATCCTCAAAACTATCAAAGTCATAAAAAACAAGGAAGCACAATGACCTTGAATTGTATCTTGGAACAGTTAGAAAACGAGTGATGTCTAAATAAATTCTGCCGTTTAGTTGATGACAGTGTGCGCTGTTGTTTGGCCAGCTTTGACGGATATTTCATGGCAATATCAAAGGTCGACATTGTATAGAATGGGTGAAAGATATAGAGAAACTATTGCTGACAATTTTTAAAAATTATACAATTATTATAAAATAAAAAGTTTATTTAATACAAACGTTTCTATTATGCAAGCAAGAGTCTTACTTTGCAAAGCAACTTGTTTTGCATGCAAACATGTTATTAGGGATTTGTAAGTGACTGGATTTTAAGAATTACTAATAAAATAAATTGAATAATGGCTAGACCTACAGGCCCGTATCTGCTATTATGTTAAATTGTGCTTCAAACTTTATCTGTATTAACCTTTACCTTGCATTTGTAAAAATGTAAAAATATTAGGTCTAGTTGTTTTCTAAGGCCCTTCCTGGTTTATTATTTTATAAAACACAGTAGTGATTCCAAAGGTTTGGCCTTTTTATACTAAGCACGAAATCATCATTGAAATGAATCATGTATACATAGTTTACTCTGTGCATATGCATTTATTTCCTATTATGTAGAAAATATGAACATTTACATTCGTGTCTTGTAGTACATAAATAATTCACAGCCATGACACAATGCACTAATATAATATGGGACAGGGTTGACATTTTATGGGGAAAACACAATATTTAAAATAAAAGCTTCATGAAATTACCTAGAATTAGCAAATTTTCATTGCAAGCTCTCCCTTGTATCCTGCAGAAATAACAGTTCATTTAATGTTCTTCACTTTTTCATGTAAAAACACCCGTTTGCAGTTAAAAAAATCAAAATGCTATTTTCTGTGGGCCCTATACAAAATGAAGAAAGGATGAATAATGGAAAAAACATATCAACATGACATCTATGTAAAAAACAAGTAAAAAATTGGGCTTCAAATCAGAAACAAGTTTCGTGGGAAAGAAACAGCTCTAGGATGGGATCTGGAACCCTGACTCTTTCGCCTCTCTGGTCCCAGCTTCGCAGTTTCTTTACTGCGTCTCCTCATCTCTCTGGTTTCTGCTCAATGGGTTGGTTCATACCTCACTCATTAAAATACAAGTAGATGTTTCCATCTGTTTCACTCCCTGGGAGAACTTTTCCAAAACTAACAAAAGAGGAAGTTGGGAGGAGAGGGAGGAATCAAAAATTACCTGGTGGGTACAATGTACACGATCCTGGGAAGGAGTACTTGAAAAGCCCTGACCTCACCACTATACAATTCATCCATGTAACAGAACAAGCCTGTACCCTCTAAATCTATTGAAATAATAATAATAATACAAAATGAAATCTAAAACTGATGGTCTCAAATTTCTATTCCTGATGGGTCATTTTCCTATGAAATTCATATGCAGGTAACTCAATTGCCTACTTAAAAATCTTCATTTAGATATGTAATAGACATTTAAAGTTAATATTGATACAGGACAGGTGGTGCCCCAGCCGGCTCAGCAAAGGAACCAGCTGGGCTAGAGAGTAGGCAAGGGGGGACCCCCAATCCCCTACTGAAGGCTCTAGTAGTCAGAGGGCCGGACAATGCTGAAGAGACACCAGTCTTGGTGTCTCCTTCCCCTTGCACTTACGATTGAACAGGGAACCCCCATTTCCTATGCCTAGGTCAATTTCATGTAAGTTTCCTAGGCTCAATTCTGTGAATGGACTGTGCCCATTCATTAATACATTCATTCTCGGCTCGGCGCCTATAGCTCAACCGGCTAAGGCGCCAGCCACGTACACCTAAGGTGACAGGTTCGAATCCCCAGCCCGGACCCGCCAAACAACAATGACGGCTGCAACCAAAAAATAGCCGGGTGTTGTGACAGGCGCCTGT